>JAQFVV010000087.1:890120-1029723 GCA_028023455.1 Epiperipatus broadwayi
AGTTTACTTAAAATAAAAATATAGCTAGTGCTTCAGGGATTTCTATCTCAAACATATCATTCCAACATAACAAATATGTTAAGAAATCTGACTATTTGTGAAAATTTTGAATCTTTAAATAAATTGTGTTTACATGACTATATGATGTTATTTTTGAACCTTAACAATTCTACTCATTGTCGTCGAGCATTGTTAGCCGGGAGGTTATCGCAGCTGCCTTGCAAGCAAGTAGTTGGTTGCAGGTGGTTATGGGTTCGCCTCCCGGCCGATGCTATGACATATGGGGAAAAAAAAATTCTACTCATTGCTTTATACAATGAAATTAAATTTATTGTAATCATTCAAATAAACATTTTTGTACATTAAAAAAAAAACACAGAAAATTAATTATTAGCCGTCAAAAAATAAAAATAATTATTAGCTAAATAGCATTAAAATATAATTCCCAAATATTCTGATTGTTCCTAATGTAGTCATAAATTTTAAATATAAACATTGTTTTTTATTATACATGTTTACAGTCATTTTTATATGATTGAACAAAACATTTCTTGTTATTTATTTAAAAACAAAAAAATATATCTAGAAAGTTTTTACAAACGTTGCTGTCAACAATATCTTTAACAATAAACTCATTAGCATTTTAATGAAACTGATCGTCTATTCCGCTTGTTCTTTTCCAATCGTCTTTTTTTAACTATGATGACACTTAATATTTAAATACATATATATTGTCTATATTAAACTTAATATAATTAAGAAGAGACTTGAACTCAGAGTTTCAAGCTCCCTATAGCTATCCACTCTATCTTCTATGTGAAAAAGATAAATGAAAGTCTGAGTTCAAGCCCTTATTATAATACTTAACAAGTATAATCCGTAAATATATATGTAAAATAATTTAATTTGTAGATAGCAACAATTTCATATCTGTATTACTTTAAATCATTCACTCTTTCTTTTAGTGATATTTGCTATAAATAATTTAAATACATATTTTATTCGGAAAAAATATATAATCTGTCCTTATTTGTTATATCATACATCTACTTGTTTCCAAAACTAAATTGAATCTTTAATATATTGAGACATGTTAATTTGAATTTCATGAAAGCTCACACACAAATAAATATATATTCTTTATTATTACTGTTGCTTGGTTTAACAATAGTTTTCCAAAAAAAGATCTGTTTATTTGCCAATATCGTACTGCATTTATTTATTTTTTTCTCATGTGTCACTGCTTCAGCCGGAAAGTAAACCCGTTAACCCAGGACAACTGCTTGTAAAGCAGCTGTCGCTGACCTCTCGACCACCAATGCTTGACTACTGCATTTATTTTCATGTTAATTATTATGCAAAGCACATATATTTTTTATCTATATTATAGTCTTTAAAATGCTAAATGAATTTTTTTGAAACAGTATCATTGAAAAATAAAGGTCATATAGTTGGATTCTTGAAAGATCATATAATATTCCAATCTCCAAATATCAGGCAAAACTCTCCATACAGTACTGCCACTCAGTGCAAGCCAGAGTAATCAATGGATGCAAGAAGGTTTGTGGATAACATCCCTATCTAGTTCCTACTCATCCAATATCCCCAGACTAGTTTCTAGCTTGTGACTTTTATCATGTGAGGAACCTTTGATCTTAGTGAACTGCACCTAGATCTTAGGATGTAATGCAACCCTCCAGCAGCCTTCTTTTATCTTTGCTTAACTACAAAACTATTAGTCTAAAATTGAAAACATAATATTTTCAATCCAATCTCATCAGCTTATATTATCATATAGGTCTGAACTCAGTTCAGTATTGTACCGGATGAAAGCTTTGGATTTCACACGTCCTGAGCATGAGGACGCCACTAGTCCGAAAATTGGAACTAGACATTTATGTTAAGGGTGGACAGGATATACGAACCCGAATGCGCCGGACTAGCTCAATCAAGCAAATGAGATCTATGTTTTGTTCAGAGAGTTGGAAAAGTAGCAACAGAAAACAAAATCAACTAAGTAAATAAATAATTTTATTATGAGTATGATTAAATAAACATAAATCTAAATAATAATCTTTAAAGCACACTTAAAATATGTACTACACGTACATTCGTCAAAATTAAACTAAATATTTTATAAGGCTTAGAGAGCGATTTCCTGTGCATGAAAGAGTGCAGAAGTATTAGTAAGTATACAGTGATCTCACGTAAGAAAAGGGAGGTTAGCTTCCTGCTTATAACCCATAGTTAGAAAAAGACTGGATCTCCGTATTTGAGATTTATGCAAGCTTATGTCAAAACCGAAGAAATGCGAAGGTAACTTCCAAAACATTAATATTAATAAAAAGAGTGTTGAAAGTTATTACTTTCAATCGATAGACCTCCCTCTGAGTGAGACAGGCTAGGAGCTCACGATCTACCTATTGAGAGGGTTAAAACAATCGTACGTGCCCCTAATAAACGAATTGGAAGCTTGAAGAAATAAAACTAAAAACTATTATATTTCATAATAGTCTATTATAAATAATTTAATTTCTCGACATAAGTAGAACTAATAATAAAATGGGTCACGAGCCAGAAGTTAATTAAAATAGTCTGTAATATCCAGACTGCTTTCCATAATAAAAGGGAATGTGAGATTATAAATAAAACTATACTATTTTACTTACTAAGACTTAAATGAGATATACAGTATAGGTTTGAAACTAGCACTCGTAAAAAAAGAAAAACATAAAATAAAACTTGAAACACATTTATATTTCAAAAAAGGAAATCAAATTTAAGACAAAATTATTTAAATTGTAAAGCGTAAGGTACCTTAATAATTTATTTAAATGCTAGTGCACTAGACTTCTTGAATATGGTCCGTTAATCTGGATTCCTTGATGGTAGGCTTGGGCGAGTCGGTAGGTGGTTTCTTTGTAGCGGGTTCTTATGGCATTATAGGTAGTTAATGGAGAAACTGGAAGCACGAATCTGTCCTGGCAAAAAGCTTAGCACATCATGGTTGAAGAAAATATCACTACGATAGGTTTAATGAAAATTCTAGGTAGAATAATTACCGGATCAGCCTTCAGAATATGCAGGAATCATTCTTTCCAAATATTTTTGGCAGGAATAATTTGTGCAAGTCCCTCAATTCTAGGTAGAATAATTACCGGATCAGCCTTCAGAATATGCAGGAATCATTCTTTCCAAATATTTTTGGCAGGAATAATTTGTGCAAGTCCCTCAGAGTTGGTGGAAGTATCTCAGAGTTAGTGAAAAGATAATACAATGGCCTGATTAAGCCTTTTATATCTGAATCAATTACAAAACTTTTTCATTTTTATTAAAATTTATAAAGTTCTTCATCTAGCTAACAATAGTTATCTAATTAACGAAAATAAATTGCCCTTTGAATTAACTAATGAAAAATTATTTTCTTTTTGTTTTCTTTCTTTTTAATTATTCTTATCAATCTAAATCCCCAAATCTGAAAAGCAATTTATTTATACAATTTACTTTTACATAAAGTTAAAAAAAAAAAGTAATCTTAGTTTTTTGTTTTTTTTTTTTTAAATTACAATTAAAAACCAAACATAACTGTGGCATTAAAATATAATTTCCACGTACATACATATATATTTGTACAAGAATGAAAAAAAAACAAACTTTTAATCCAAGTTTTACAAACGAAATCTTATAAAAAATTTATTTTGTTTTCTTCACCCCTATAGAACTTCAATTTTGTAATGGTGTTTTGAAGCATCCATTACAGTATCCATATATTTTGATGTTTTGGGTTCTTTAGTAATCCTAGCCACCACTATCCTATTAGGCAGGATTAATATTAAACCACTAAACATCACATGATCAACATTTCTTATGCTTGCTCAAGCTGTTAAAACAAGCAAAACTCTCCATACCGTAGTGCCATTCAGTGCAAGCCAGAGTAATCAATGGATGTGAGAAGGTTTGTGTATAAAATCCCCATCTAGTGTCCACTCATCCTAAAGAAAGCAAAAACACCAAAATGTATAGATAGTGAACAGAGTTTGGACCTTTATGATTATATAAGCTGATGAGCTTGGATTAAAATATTGTTGTTTTCAATTTTAGATTTGTAGTTAAGTAGAGATAAAAGGTGACTTCTGGAGGGTTGCATTAGATTCTAAGATCTAAGTGCAGTGCTCTCATATCCAAGCCTCTTCACTGATGAAGGCCACAAGCTAAAAACTAGTCTGGGAATATTGGATGAGTAGGCATTAGATAGGGATTTTATGCACAAACCTTCTTGCATGCATTGATTACTCTGGCTTGCACTGAGTGCCACTACTGTATAGAGAATTTTGCCTGTTTTAGCAGCTTGAGCAAGCATAAGATGTGATGATCATGTGATATTTAGTAGTTTAATCCAAATATCAGATTGAGTATAGCAATTTCATTTAATAGATCAAAGAGATTTTTTTATTTCACTTAATCATACTAACTGTAATATAGTTGATGTTTTAGTTCATTATATTGCAACTGAAATATTTTTAATTTATAATATAGAATTTAAAAAAATCTTTATAATATTTGTTATATTTTATCAATAGTTTATATTTATTGATATAAGTGAATTTCCATTAAAATGTTATATTGTTTCTATTTAGATTTATTAAAAAGTTATCAAGTCTCATCAAGCACTATGTTTAACATTATCAGCAATAACTTACAAGTTAATATGGCCATTCTAACATCAAACAGAAAAAATGGCAAAAAAAAATACACTAAAAATAAGTTTAGCTATGATTATTCAAACCAATTCATACACCACAAATATTATTATGAGCATGTAGTACAAGCTTATTAAATTAAATCACATGATATATGACTGGATTTTCTTGCAACCACAAATATATCCATATAAAGAATGTCATGGTTTATTATTCTATTTATTTGGTATCATATGATATTGTCTTTTAACTTCTTCAACAAACTTTTTTTCTCTGAAAGATTTCATCAATTTGTGTAATAGTAGCTCCCCAATGCATAATATTCTCAGCTTTTTCAATGAAAGTAATCAATATTTCACTCCTTCAGAATATTTGTAAGATAATATTAATTATGTAAATGGGGTTTATCTCTTCCACAAAATCCATGTTAAAGTTAACTAAAATAATTTTGTAGAAAGTCTTGTATTGTTCATTCATATCATATGTTCAGCAAAGATAATGTGATTATACAATAGTACAATCTATGGAATTGCAGTCATCAGACTGGTTAATCTTATGATCTTGTCACCATATTTTTAAAATTTTATGAAGTTTTTTAAATGATTTTTTTATCCAATGCTTTATGTTGTACCATTGGAAATCCAAGACAATCTTCCACACACATAAGGTAAAATAATTGTTCTATATTTTACTGTAATGAAACACCTATCTTCTAACTTGATTAAAAGCAACAACAGATGATTGGAGTCTATGCTGCATCTCAACGTCTAAGTCCATCACTTCATTTAAAAAGCTACCAAGATATTTATTCAGTTTACGTTCTCAACTTAAATATCAAAGTTTCTGAAGATTGTATTTTCATTATTGATTGCTAAGATTTTTTTCTTCCATTATTGGTTGGTAAAGAACTTGAGATTTTTGAGTATTAATTGCTAAGCCAAATTATTATTTTTTGTTGTATTCAAAACATTAAATACATTCTGTAGATCATATTTTGAATTGGCAAAGTTAGCATAATCATTTGCATATGGTAATTCATAATGCTGAGAAAATGAATTTTTGGGGTTTTTTTCCTACTAATTGTTTCAAATTAAAATATTCCCAACTCATATGCGTCTTCAGCCCCAATTCATTAAATTATCTGTAAATACTTCCAAAGATTCTTATAAAATCAAAAATAAAGTTGAAACAAGTACATCCTTATTTAATCACTAGCTCCTCAAAGACTCAGATTTTACGCCAACTGTATTATTTCGTATTGTATTATATATAAGCATTTTAGAGAACAACAACTAATTTCAAATAGTGCCATAGACTTGATAAATTAACTGAATCAAATATTTGATCAAATCAATAAAAGCAACATATAAACCTCTCCATTGTTCCTGACACTTTTCTCACTGTCTGCAGTGTTTTTGATTCCTTAAAACTACATTAAGTTTCTGATAACTAAAAGCAACTTACACAACAAAATTCTTAATAATACTTTTGCTATAGTAGATAACGGTGATATTCTGCTATAATTATTGTAATATTTATTCTATTCAATTTATTTTTAAAAAACAATTTTATGATCCGGCACAACTATATAAATTATTTAATGACCCCGCTACAACTATATAAATTAGCTAAAAACTATATGAATTAGTTATGAGTAAGCTTGTGGTTTTAAGACCTGTAGAGGTCCCTACTATCGCATTTTATACGCATGTGATTGAGGCTACAGCCTTAATGAATATTATTTACGTAATGAATGTGCGTTTAAATAAATTTATAATTAAAAACTTTAGGTGATTAATAACACTATTTAATGAATACCAATAATATTCATATAAAGATATATATATGTGTATATATATTTTTGTGTATATATGTGTTTATATGCTTTACGAAAAAGTTAAATTTTAACTTACGTACATAAATGTATAGGTTGTGATGGCTTGCATAAATCTCTAGCCTGAAATTTTAAATCTTTGACAATCTCTGAGTCAGCCATCCCACAATGTTTTTCTATTGCTTCTAGTGAAATTAAAGCATATTATCAAATAAATAAAACCCTTATCTGGTTTTTATTTCAAGTTTTTATGACTTTGGGTCTATTGTACTTTATAACCAAACTCTACTTAATTTATAGATATGAAAAAAGAAATAAGAGGAATAATTTCAATTCAAAATTATTCAGTTTATCTTGGACTTAATTAAACACATTGTTTTAGTCAATAGTTCTTTTTTTCCATTAGTTTTTTTTTTATGTATTTCGATAAACATTTTTATTAATTAAAATTAATTCTCTATATTTTCTGAATTAACTTTTATAAATCAAACATTATGTATCAATGAAAGCAATATTAAGAACTATTAAATCATTTCAGTTTTATTTATACTGACAAATTGCTAATTGGCTATCTATGTCATTACTTTGATGCACAGATAATTTATTTTCCTTCACCTTCAACTTCTTGCTAGGTCAGATTTGCAGCATTTTTTCGAATTCACATATTAAAGTTTCTGATTCAGATTAAAATATTTTGGGTTTGAAATTATTCCTCTTCAGCTGTTTCCTTATTTTATGATGCCTTATCTTCATCTGCTCCTACCAGCAACTTTAATTCTAACTTGTTAATCTCAATTTCATTTACAGATGTTTTTCTCCATTTGATACCATTCTCTATTCTTATCATCAATATATTTTTAATAGTTCATTCCTTTTTTCCTCTAAAATTTTTTATTTAACTGTTTACAACCAATTGGATTTTTTTTAAACCGTACTTATATTAATTTATTTCTGAGGGGTTTTTTTTTTTTTGCATATTAATAGTTCAGATGGAGACTTATGTAGTGCTGATAAAATTATCTGTCTATAACAATTTTTATATACTTTTGAATTCTGCCTTCTTCAAAACTAGAACAAGTTGGTGAATTGCATTTTCAGCAAGGCCATTCAAATTAAGATTGGTAGAGCGGAATATATATGTATCTGATTTTTTCATCTTTAAAATAATCTATATTTTGTGTGGTGAAACTAGTGTCTTTATTGGAAATAAGAGCTTCAAGAAATCCATGGTATGCAAAAATGTTTTCTAAATTTTGGAATTGTATCATTTATTATAACATTTTTCACCAGGAGTAAGCAACAATTAAAATTAAAAAAATATGACTTTTATAAAATCCTGAATAATTCACATGGACCCATTTCAATAGATGATTGTTTGATATTTAGGTAAATTTTCTTAATCTCTTTGATTAAATTAGGCCATCATATATAGTGACCACTAAAGCTTTTGCTTATAATATGCCTGAATGATTGATATATAATAAGTTTAGGATTTTCTTTTCTGTCCTATGTTGGCATTAAAAAACTGTCTTCTATTAGAATACAACCTTTATAGATGGCTGAAGATTTGTAAGCTTTCAAAAATCGATTGGAAGGGTGTTTGTAGATTTATGAACTGGCCATTAGTTAATAGTATTTCTGACTTTGTCTACCTTTCTATAGCATCACATAATTTGGAATCAAAAGTATTTTAATAGTTAACATCTCCTTCAAGTTGTTCAGTTCTTTCTTATCTGGATTTTCTGATAGTGTATCAATTTGTTTATATACTTTGCCTTGTTTATACAGTGAATTGTAATGCAAGAACACTGTAATTCTCCATTTTGTTTCTTAAGGATTAAAAAAAAATAACAATGGTTTGCTATTAGCTAATATCTCCCACCATAAATTATGATATGCAAATATTTAAACAACCAACCCCATAAAGCACTAAATAAAATTTAATTAAAATCAAATATAGTAATCATAACTATTTTATCAAGATGACTGTAACTTTCTCAGTCTTATAAATTTCTTAATATGTAAAGTTTGAGCTATCCAAGATTATAAACTGTATTAAAAATAACTGCATCCATCCCAAGTTTGGATATTTGGAAATAACATCATTTTTTGATTATTACCAAAATAAATTAATAATTTTTTAATAACAATAATGTTTTGGGTTGAATACCTTCTGAATGTTCACCCATATCAGTTTTTTTTTCCTTTTTAAAGAGATAACATACTATTTTGGCACATAGAACTTTCCTTTATGAAAATAATTTATAAGATCATGAAAAGCCTGTAGTTCTTTCATATTTAATGGTGGTTGTTTTGGAGATATTTCTGTAATATTTTCTTTGAGTTTTCTGACTTCAACATTTCATTAAAGTATGATATAACTCCTTTGAAACAATATAACAGTTATCATTTGGAAACAACAAACAATAATGGTTACTCCAAATAGCAATCTGAAGCACATCAAATTTCTGTCAGTTTATTTCTGATGGGAAACTGGTTAGAAGAAGCATTCAGATTTAATTTTACAAAATGAGAAATGCTTTGCAATATTGCAAAAATTCCTATTACATTTGGAAGTGGATGTATTCCATTTTTCAAATATTTGTTAATTGTAACATTACAAATTCATATTTTCTCATTTTTTTCATATTATAACAATAGACATACACTCTCAATTTTCAGTTAGTGTAGAGATAGCATTAGTAATTAATTCTTAAATATTTTGCTTTACTTTCTTTGAAAAAGAGATTTTTTTATGGCTTGCATTTAGTTGGATAAGCTTTATAAGACAATTTTACATTAATTGTACAAATCCATATTTTCCCTTATTCTTCTTTAAATAAGTTCAGAAATTATAGTTGTATCTCTTAAAGTTTGGGGACATTTTAAAATATGTTAATCATTATCTCCTATGTCTCAAATTATATTCTGCTGTTAATAAGATTTACTTTCCCTATTAATGATATATATAGTGTCCAGCTGTTTACATTTAAATATATTTTTATCAGTGCATTGACTTATACATTAAATTTCAACAAATAGGCCTTCTAGACGATTCAGTCGGAAATGTTTAATCTTATTTTAATAATTAATGTGCTCTTAACTGTTGTCCTTTTGTATTTTAATCAATTTGCTTTACTCTTATTCTTTAATGGATGGTATTTATACCTGTGAAGTTTGAGACAGTTTTTTTTTTTTTGTATTTCTATAAGATTGTTGGATATGCTTATAATTTCTCTTTCCAGTCTTGAAACAGTCATATTGAAAGTGACATTTGCCACAGCAATGAGAACAAAGTTTATATTTTCCTTGCACTATATTCTTGTATAACTTAATTTGCTACATCAATAACATAATTTTTCTAAATCCTTTTGCTGATAATTTTGTAGAATTTCTTCTAATCCATTGATTTTAAAAGTTAAGTAAAGGCACATTTTGCAATGTCACAATCTTGAAACTTTCATATTTGTTATAAGAATACTTTGAGTGCTTTCCTTGTTTATAGCTGTAAAAGAAACTATATGAGGTAAATTCCTAATATTCACTCTGTACATTCTTATTATTGCAGCTGTTGTTATTGCTGTGTAATTATTTACGTAGTAAATGAACATGGATAAGTTGATTACTAGCATATACTAGCCTTGGCTATTTATCTTTAAGCTTGAGTTATCCAACAGTTCTTAACTAAAATATCAATTGCATTTTATTGAAAATAGGATGAATGTATGTGAATGATTTTCTCAAAAAAAAGATGTTTATAATTACACAAATAAGAATTAATTAGGATTCTTATTCCCGGATAAAGTCACCAACCAGGTCAGTTGCTCATGGCCAAGGTAGAGGATGTTAAGAATCCCCTGTAGTCATATGCTGCCATTTAATGATGACTCTTTTATTTAGATACCTACAATCTCAGATAATTTTCAAATGATGAAAGATGCCACAAATTGGAATAAAAACTGTCTAAAATTAAGTGGGTCATTGTTGAAATTTGTAAAGTTAGAAGAGAAAGTGAAAAGACAATTGATTTAAAAGGTAGATATATACAAAAGCACAAATATTGGAAGCCCAAGTAGAGTGAAATTCATTACCAAATGAGAAATGGATGAAAAACAGTATGAAGATTGAATTTATTATAAATTGGAATTGGAAATAGATATTAGTCAGAGTGGCAAATATAATTATTCAACTTAATGGAAGATATTATATATAGATAATTGACATTTATGCCCTATCAGGTTTTCATTGTAATGAAAAAGTAGTGAATTTTATATGTAAATGTGATCAGACAAAACATCATTTTTAAATTGTCATGGGAAAGTTTGATAAATAATTGAAAGATGAAAGGGTTGTGGGAAATTTGATTATGGTGATAAATATGAGAAAATCTACAGATTTTATGGGATTTTCAGAAAAAGAAAAATTATATATTGTGTATTTTTTTGAGAAAAAAATGTTAAATGAAAATAGACATGAAAGAATTCAAATGAAAGTGCAGCTGAATTAGTTAATATTTTGACTAACAGATAATATATATGTTAGGAGTGTAATGATCATAATAGATTTGATGCAGAAAGTGACCACCAATTAATGAGATGAAAGATACATTTTAGTGCAAAACTATCAAAATAGTCAATATTAACATGTTAGTCTCAATCTCTGGAAACACTCCAATGAATTTAAATTAAAATTTGAAAATCGTTTTAAAATACAAATAGATTTTGAAGATAGTTCAGATTTGAATAAAATCATTAAGAACTGCAATAAATACAGGTAGCATCAAAACCAACAATTTACCAGTAAATCTAAAACTAGTTTTTTTAAGATCCAATAAGAAGAATAGAATGAATGAATAAATAATGAAATATATTTGTGATTTAACAGTAGCCAACTTTACATACAGTAGTGTTACCAAGTGCAAGTCCTTGTAATCAATGGATACAAAAAGGCTTTGAATAAAATCCCTATCCAGTACCTAGTCATCAAATAAACTCAAACTAGTTTCTAGCCTGTGGATTTCATCAGTGATGATCCTTGAACTTGAGAGCACTGAACGTAGATCTTAGGATTCAATGCAACTTTCAGTAGTGCCTTTTTACTTATTGAATTACTTATAAAATTAGAAGCTCAAGATAAAAACACAATATTTTCAATCTAAACCCTCAAATCCAAGGCTTCTCATTGGTGAAAGCCACAAGCTAGACACTATGGATTATAAAAATTTTCACTTGGTGGCAAAATTGTATGGAAAGCCACAGTACATCACATCACATCACATTACTATTATTAACAGCCCATGTATACATATAAAATGGTGATCATGTGATAATAGTGATTTGTCAAAGAAAGATATAAAAGAAAATAAAAGTCTCAAAAGTGTAAAACAACATCTTAGCATTGAAAGGAACGTTATTTCTGCAATAAAAAGTAAAAGTAAAACTATTATTAAGAAAAAAATGACTTCATAAAATATGTGGAATAGAAAAGTTATAAAGTAATAAAAAACAAAAAACAGAGTATCTCCTAAGATTGTTATAGCTTCTCAATTGGCAAGAATTTTTAACTGAGAAAGTGAGATATGCAATCTCCAGAAAATGATTGAATTATTGATACCTTAAAAAGAAAATGTTGAAAAAATAATTAAATTATTATCAAAGTTTTATACCAAATTTCTAAATAATAAATTTATATTAGATGATTGGAAGAATGCAGTAACAATATTAATATCTAAGAAAGATGATAAAGATATGGCAAATTACAGATATGTTAGCCTTTTATCTATACTGAAAAAATCTTTAACAAGATAATTACAATTCATGTACAGTGAATTTTGGATTCTAACCACCAAAAAAATACAATCTGGATTTAAAAATGATTTTAGCATAGTGGATATCATCCGAGTATTGAGAGAAATTATAGAAAAAAAACAATGAATATGAGTTGTCATTATGTTTTGAAATTGTAGATTATTAAAAATGTATTTGATTTTATAAGCATTTATACAATAATTATAGCATTGGATGATCAACATATAGATCTAGAATATTATCCTATTCTGAAGAATATTTATTAAAATACTAGAACAATGATTAGATTATATAATGTTTATGACTGTTTGATTCTACATCTTCAAAACCTTTCATAGCAGTCTTGCTAGAAGTATTATGTGGATTAAAATAGGAGTCTAAGGAGTAAAGGTAAATGGACATTATTTAATTCATATAGATTTTGTAAATGATGTGGTTATTTTTTCAAATAATTCTTCAGAACATTATGAAATGTTGCAAAAGTTATCCCATGGAAATAAGATATTAGATCTAAAGATAATTGCTAAAAAGACTACATTAATGTTCAATGGATTTTCTCAAAAGAAGGAAATAACAATTTGTAATCATGAATTAGAAGTTAATAACCATAAATACTGTATTCAAATTATTCATGCAGATAAAAACAATAATGAATAAAATTATTTATAGAATTAAACTTCAATGAACTTTTTATGGCAGAAATTATTTAATATTAAAAGGAAATATGCCTATATATTTTAAAAGGGTTTTTTCATGGCTATATTTTTGTAAGTTCTTACTTATGAATCTGAGACCTGAACACTTAACAGAAGAGCTATATAATATTTTATATTACTCAATAAAGTATAGAGATATGTATACAGGAGTAACCAGAAGAGTGAAAATGAAATACATGGGTGAGAAAACAAACAAATAGTGCTGACATCATTGAAGAATTATGAGATTGAAATATAACTGTTGGATATATTTCTAGAAAATCTGGTAATACAGTTGAAGTTTTAAATTATACCCTAAGAGATTGTAAAAGACCTAGAATGGGATCACGTGTGATTTGCATAGATAACATAAGGAAATTTATTTCTGTGTTCTGGAAAAGAGAATCTAGGAATTGGACTAGAAAAGAAGCTAGAAATTGGAATAATTGAATTAAATTTGAAGTGCCATTCATCCTTCAGTAGATATATCATTTTTGAAAATGATTAAGTATGATGACTTTTTTATAGCTTATTAATATATCCATTTTACCATGAAATTGCTATTATCAAACATATCCCATACAAACTCTTTTAAGAAAGATTTCACCAAGAGAATCTCTATGCATACAATCATTTTATTATATTCTTTCACCAATTTTCCTCTTCTTTGTTTTTTTTTTTTATAATTCTTCTAAACTTATGGATTCATACAAACTATTTATAAATTTGATCATTTGCCCTGTTGTCATCTATCACAATCAGAATACAAAACTTCATATGGAAATTATATTGCAGTTATTCAGTGGCATAATCAATGTCAAATTCAGCAATATTATTTTGTCATACAAATACCAATTTGATTTACAGTAAAACTACAGTTTCTGGAACTGTTATATCATGGTTTTGATTCAATAAGAAATTCATTACACAACTACAGTAGCAGTTTGTACATTATTTTAATGTGACAGGGAAAAAGTAATTAAAAGATTGATGAAGTTGATATAGTCTGTTGCGTGAATGAATCCCTCTCTATTTCTTCATTGCAAGTTTTTATAACTTTGGATATATCATTCCTTTAGAATCAAAGTGATCATTCAATCTATAAATGCACGGAGAAGAGTAATTGGAGTAAGTTCAATTGATGATTATTTATCTTTCCTTACTTAATTACATATTCAGTTTAATTCATTAATTATTTTTCTTTAATTCGTTTTTTTTTTCTACATTTTGATAAACATGTTTTTATTAAATAAAAAAGTCTTCCAGATAATTTCTGGATTAACTTTTATATATATGTATGTATGTATTATAATGATTGAAATATTATTAAGAATGATTTAATCGTTTATTAAATCATTATTATTTGTTAACTATTTGCAATAATGCAATTCTAATTTTTATTTTCGCAATATTTATTTAAATATCAAGAATATTTTACAATATTATTAGTAATAACTGAAACACACAGGCCTATTATACACCTGTGTCCATATATGTATTCAGTTATTACATAGTAGAGATGTCTGCCCATCCTTTGTAAATGTATTAAATGGATTATGTCCTTGCATGAGGGGTCAGACTGACCTTAAGTCAACATAGGTGTGACAAGAATCTCAGCCTCAGGGTGGCCTTTGAGCATTCCATCATCGGATTTTCAATTGAATGGACGGTTGAGGAGTTGGAGTGTGGGGTGGATTGAAGCCTGTCCATTAAAGTATGTGGTTTGGCTATCTTAATATATATCTGTGCATTTATAGCATATATGTGTAAAGATGGTAATCTAGACTGGCTGATGATTGCTGGTTTAGCATGAAATACATATATTGGTGATTATTTATCTTTTCAACATATATGTCTTCAGGTGTATCAGTGTTATGAGATGGTGTGGAGAGTGGTGGGTCATGTGAAGGTCTGAGCTAATATTATTAGTATTACAAATGTCAATATTTAGCAATCTCTGTAACGTTTATAAAGTTCCACATTCAGTTTAATATTTTTCTAAGCAGAAAATATCATGTTTTTTTAATCAAATCACTAAATAATATATTATCAGAGAACTACTTGTGATTCTTTTTCTAACTAACCAAAAAAGAGATATTGAATACATAACACGTGCCTTAAGGAAAGTCTATGTTTTATTAATATGACAAATTCTCACTTTTAGAGTTGAATAAATATCAAAATCTACCATAAATAGTAATGCTTCTAAAAACAGACATTATTTTTTTTGCTAATATGATTGAAAGAAAATTATTTTAATAAGATTATCATTTTAATCTTGGATCATGGTAGTCGTGATTGTCAATAACAACCTAAACTTGAAAGCACTTATATAAAATGAATATTTTTGTATTCTGATTCTATATAAATCACAAACATAACTTTGTGTATAGTTGATATTTCATAGCATGTATAAATGTGAAAATCATTTCTCCTGATTATGATCTTTCAGTGATTATTTAATGATTGATTTAGGATAATTCTATAAAATTAAAATAATTAAATAATATTTATTTTTATTTGAGAGAATATTATTTAAAAAATGAAAAAAAAATTGAGAGAAAAAATATTCTGCTTACTGTACTCAAATATTAATTTTTACAATATCAAAAATGTGGAAATGATAAATTCATGTAATGCCTTCACAACTGCATATATAATATGAATAAATTTTATTAATATTGAATATACATTAAAATTGTTTATAAAGTGAATTAACAAACTTAAGTCATAAAACATTTCGATTTATATAGATTAAATATAAAATTCATTTAAAAAATAATAATTAATATTCAGTTCAATGTAATTTCAAACAACAGATAATTACATAATTAAAATAAATAATGTGATAGTATTATAGATGTGATAGTATGTGGGCCTATTATCCATCATTTATCATTAAATGTTGACTGACTAGAATATTTTAAATTTTATTTAAACTTTTCCAAATACAAACAACTGTTAATAATAACACACAAATAGACACTACAGAATAGTAGATTACACAATGTTTTGCTTAGTATTATTCTTTGCTCTTCTTTGGGTATTGCTGGTCTGACCAGTGACAATACTAGTATAGGGGTTAAACTTATACATTTAGATTCTTGAATATCAAATTTTAATGCAAAGCGTAGGTAACTGATTTAATAAAAATAGGAGTGTTGATTTCATTTAGCACATTTCATTACAGACCTTGAGCTCTTCAGATTATCCAAGTAATTGTTATTATCATCATACTAAAATTTTAGGGTAAAATCCTGTAGATAGAAATTGAGAAGAAAATGAGTATATTTCAATATTATTTGCCAGGATAAATTCAAAGTAGTCACATGATATGTAATTGCTACAGTAGATAAAATTATAAATACTATTATAGTTTCTTTACATTCATAAAAATTCTATATCTCAATGTACTGGGCAAAATTATCAAAATGATTGATAATAATATTCTTTTGTGAGGATTTTTATTTTCTCTCAACCATATAATCTCTTTATTATAAGTAGAAGAAAGGACATTCAGCTAAAATTCTGAATGCATAATAAAGGTACTGCCTTTGTCAGATAATGGAAAATAATTGATTCATATAAAATATTTTACTTACCACAAGATGTTGGTTACCAAAAAGTCATAAAACATAAAATAGAATACTAAAGAAATCAGCAGTAAAGTAAAACTGATTGTACAAAATCACCAAGAGAATCAACTTGCAAAGTATACTTTATATTTGAGAACACATTCAAAATTCTAAGAAGAGCCTGAAATACAAGTATAAACTTTATTCTGTAAATAATTTGATTCGGATTATTTTTACTTTTACAAATTACATTTTGATTTCATTTATAAAACAGGTATAACAAACACATATCTAGCTAATTCCTGGCAGTAAACTTGGTAGCATATTTATTTGTTATTTTATCTAGTAAATGGTGGTGCAAATATATGTGTGTAGGTCTTTTACTTACTACTATCTCATATTTATTTGATTTGTTTTGTTATAATATTAATTATGTACCTGTTATGTAATAATACTAAATTCTTATTAAATTCAAATCTATGTTAAATGGATACTTTTGGAAAATACAAAAAATTGAGAGGTAGTAGTAATATCCTTATTACAGCAATTAAAGTTGTATTTAGAAAGTGCTGAAAGTTAGATTTTACTTGAACATATGTGGAAATCTCGTACTCACAAACACTTCAATTTGTCTCAAAAAATTATACAATCTTGAATTTTGTAACATCACAATTGTTGGTTATAACTATTAATTTGTTAAGCGCATACTCATTAAATAAAGTAATATATATTAAGGATATCACCTTAAGACTATGCGCCTGAATATGACAGTAGGAACCTCTACAAATCTTTAACACAAGATTAACGAAAATGATTGCCAGAGGCATGTTCAACATCTGTTAACTCTTTATAAATAAAATACGGACACATATGTAACTCTCATGTTAAATCTTCTTGCAGTGTATATCTGATATTTTAATAAAAGCTTTTCAATTCAAAAAACCAGATCAATCTGTTACATTACATGTGTGTGTGTTTCAGATAGAACATGTATTTTATAAGGAGTGCTAGAGATTTAAACACTCGTCAATGACCACCTTATGATCTCAATGCTGTTATTTTTATGAATAGATGTTCTCACTGTATTTATTTTATAATTATACCTGTAAATATGCATGGTAAATAAATACTATTTCCATACCATTTCACAATACTAACTACATACCATTTCACAATACTAACTATATGCATAGTCAATTTTTGTTCTCATTTCTAAGATATTGGTTAATATTATAAATGTGAGACTAAGTACGTAATCATTAATCACAAGCACAAATATTATAACAGAACTTTCTTGCAATGCATATAATGATTTTAAAAAACAAGTTAAAAACCACATGCTGTATGTGTGTTTTTCATATTAAACTTACTTTCATCGATGTGTTGGGAATTTGAACATCTATTAGTTACATTAAAAAGAAAATCATATATTTTTACTTTAATACGGATTTTGGGATATAATTATTATATAATATATACTATTACAGTTAAATTGAATATTAGTTTTAAAATTAAAAGCTCTCATTTATATTACTTTGATCAATTGTTAAAGTGCTAATTAAAATCAAAATTCTGAAAATAAATTTTGCCAAATTTTATATATGTGAGCCTACTTATTTATAAACACACAGATGTTAATACTGAAACAATTAATTATTCACATAATATTTATATTTTAGGGATGTACATATCTACCTTAAAATAATAGATTGAAAATGTGTACATAAATTTTTATTTACAATAAGTTTTAAAATTAAATACTTTAAAAGAATATGTGTAAACAATGGTATAATCTGCAAATTTAATTGTACTTTGAAGAAGTGTGCTTAAAAAAAAAAAATTCAAAGGATTTTTGTTCAAATAATTTTTAATTGCTAATAAAGAACTAGTATTATTTAATTACCTTCATATATTGGACTATTTCCATCATCTAATATTGAGTATTGAATATCTTTTTTAGAAAAATTTAACTTTATTTAAATTTTCAAAGTACATTTATTTAACTGTTAGTAATAGCACACCGGTTAGTAAACCTATGTTATTACTAACAGTTGAATGTGCTTTGAAAATTTAAATAAAATTAAATTTTTTTAAAGAGACTAGTTGATGGAAATAATCCAATATATAAATGCAACTAAAATCCCATCATCATAAATCTTCATGAAAACACTAGTATAATTTAACTTTAAAATATCTTTCTTTTAATCCATAGTTTTTATTTGAGAATTATTGTACCAAATAAGGTTTTAAAAATTACTTAATTCTTTGTAAATTGAGACACTACTGAATCTCACTGCACGCGTTAAAATACCTATCCAACAGCCAATCAGATGTCATGATAGCCATCTTAAATGACAATCCTAAATACTTTCAACTGGCTTAGATATATAAAAAGAAAAGTTGAGAGAAGGGTGGCTGCCCTTTTCTCGTAAAATCTTTGTTGTGTGTTTGGGTTTAATTGTCATTTAAGATGGTTATCATGACATCTGATTGGCTGTTGGATAGGTATTTTAATGAGTGCAGTGAGATTCAGCAGTGTCTCAATTTATTTCAATTTTCAACTATCTGTGCTTCGCAAATTAAAATATTAATTCTTTGTATTACTTTTTCATGTGATTTTTTTATTTTATTTATCCTTGAAAGCCTTTTCTTTTAATCCATAGTGTTTATGTAAGAATTATTGAAAATAAAATTGATAAAAATTATTTAAATTTTTTCTATTTTTCTATTTTTTTTTTTTTTACATTATTTTTTTTATTTACTGCTAAAATATAATGAAAATTTCCTGATTACTTTAAAAGTTACGTGATTCCAACTTAAGTTTAACAAAGAGCTGATTTCTTTGGAGAGTAATAATGTATACTGAAATTTTACTGATTAAAATGAGTAAGATATATAGTATACAAAGATAAAAGACTTGAGTGTCTGAGCCTATCTATTGCTCCTGTATTTCCATTTCCTGTTTAAGACCATATTAATAAAACTATAGAATAAAACTGCCTAGAAAATAAAGAAGGAAAACTTATCTATTATTTATTTGTTTTGCATTTTTAATGTTACAATTATTTCATTTTAATATTAAACATGAATAAGTTTAGAAACTTCTGAATTATTTGATGTTTATTCATCAATCTGTTAACTCAATAAAATCTGAATAAAGTAAAATTAATACTGTATTTGATCAAAAGTGGTTCAAAAAAGTTCTCTTTTTTTTTAAAAAAAAAAAAAAGTATCATTGCTTAATAAATAACTTTTAAAAAATACTTTTCTCATATGTCATAGCATCGACTGGGAGGCAAACCCGCAACAACCGTCTGCAACCAACTGCTTGCTTGCAAGGCGGCTGCATTGACCTCTTGGCTAACAATGCTTGACTAAGAAATATTTTTGTCTTAAGTTTATAAAGGGTGTATTAATATTTTTTAAAGAATGCTCTGTTTGTTTTTTAATAAAAGAAAAGAAAGCTGAATGAAAATATTTAATCTTTTATATTTGGTTACTTCCTTATTTTGTTTTAGTAGTTCATATCATCAATGAAAATGTATATGATTTGCAGAGAATAGTAAAATAGTTATCCACAACAAATTAATCATTTTTCATTGTATGTGGAAATTTTTTCATCATTTTCTACAGAAATATTTCAAATGCAGTATCAAAATTTCTACAAGGATTCCATTAAACCATTCATCTATTTGTAAAATCTATATAAAACCTCAATTCTTTAATGTCACTAACTGTACTAGTCAGCATAAAAAATTATGCCATATGAATAAGAACTTATTTTTATTATATTGAGAATAATGAATATCTCAATTGATTTTAAACAAAAAAAAGTTTATATATAATTTCTCTTTTTATTTAATATTAAACAAATATATCAGGTAGAAGAAACGTGATCCAAAAAACAAAAAATAATGGCTAACAAATTAGTAATTATATATGTCATAGGCCTTAAATTCTAATACTGTTTTATGTTTAATCTAGAATGTTAGTTTTTAATAAAGAATTGTAGTCTAAACAAAACAAAAAAATTTTAGGGAGGTTCACATGTATGAAGGTTTTTAATGTTGTAGCAAATTTTTCTAATGTAAAAAAAGTGAATTTTTCAATGACTTTGTATTTTTGCTTGCTTTTATAACAAAACAGTTTATGATTAATGATTCCTTTGGCAAATGTTTGAAAATACTGACTTTCAAAGAAGTTATCTCCTGAATTTTTTATTGCATTTATAACTTTTTTCTGAAGATACATACTCCGTGAACATTTGTTAAGTCAGAACATGTAGTGTATTAAAACTTATTCCTTGAAATGAATATTTTTGAAATGATATACAGTGAACTATTTGAATTTATTGAATATTTATATTTAGTTTTTCATGTTCTTGTGATGCTGGATAAAACAATCTTAAAAATCCCTCATTCTGTTTGATAAGAATGTTTTCTATTATTATTATTATTATTGGTGAAACGGTGACCTTCCAAGCCCTTACCATTTCATCAACCTAACGACCTACTCATCTGTGCTAAGTTCGAACCTTATTTTTAAATATTTAACACTTTTAAAATTAAGTGTAAAACTCACTACCATGGTTGTATGAATAGCATTATATATTTACATGTGAACCAATGCTATAACTAGATAGGATTAATAAAATTATAGCGTATTACTATCGCGGAATATTTTAAGAAAATTTTTATTATATAAAATAATGTTAAAAGTCAATTTATTAATAATTTGGTTATTATAAATTTGTATGTGAATATATAATCTACTCTATATTATAATGTATATATAGAGGTGGCATGATTTAACATATTAAAAGTTGTATTTAAAATGTTATTAAAAGTCTTTCTTTAAAAATATGTTAAAAGATTTTATTTAAAAATATATTAAAAGGTTTGTTTTCTTAGAATATGTTTTAAAAAGAGTTTTTTATTTAGTAGTTAAAATAAACATTCTGGTCAAGTAATTAAAACAGATTTGTTGTAAACAAGAATTTACTTTAACTGCTGCACTTGGTAGGTAAAAATAAAAATCATCTTTTAAAATCTAACTAATGGAAAGTTAAAAATGTTTGCAACAGAAAGTTATACAGAAAAACCATTGGTCCAGCACTATTTTAATAGCCTAAAGGGAGTTATAGCCCCTCAGAAATCTAGCTATAGAATAAAATTTATGTAATTTTGTATCAAACAATTCAAAACAAAGCAAAACTCTCCATATAGTAGTGCCATCTTGTGCTAACAAGAGCAATCAATGGATGCCAGAAGGCTTGTGCATAAAATCCCTATCTAGTGCCTACTCATCCAATATCCCCAGACTAGTTTCTTTGTTTTGAATTGTTTAATAACAATTATGTGCTAGTATGAGATAGTAATCATGTGTAATTTTGTATCAGTAAAGCAAATTCTTAATGGGTTCTGAGGTGATATATATTTCTATAATGTAGGTGCTTGTAGAGCAAATCATATAAATACCCTATATTTTAAACTCAGGATAGAATAGTCATTTTTATGAAAGCAGTTGCAGCCAGACTCCATGTCAGTTTTAATTTCTAAAATGTCCAGCTAAAATGGGCATTTCTTTGCTGTTACTCTGCAGTGGAGAATGGAGGTTTCTCTCATCTGATGCCATAGAAACTATCATGCTACTAGAGTACTCAAAACCTAACAGAAGAGAGAAGAAGATGATGCCATCAGCTGCTCAGTCCAGCTCACTAAACCTACAGCTCAAGCACCTATAGTCCAGATAAATTATAACCGGTAAAATTTGTTTTCAAAACCGCAGAGCTCTGTGTAATTCTTATATAAATTATAACAACCTAAATCCAAGATAGCTAACACTCCTTAAAAATATTTAAAGGTAAGTTAATTAATTGTAATCAAATGTAACTATGGTTTAAATCCATTTTAATGATTAAAATAATAATGTATAAAGCATTATCAAAATTAATATTCTTAAAAAGTTATAATGACCTGCCTATTTGTAATTCTTTTCACTAAGAAAGTAAATTAATATTTTCTAATTTAAAGTTATATCACTGTGGTTATGTTTATGTTTCTTTTGCTTAGTTTTGTTAAATGTTTATGGTATTTCATATGCCAATACTTTGAAACAGTGAGCACTTAATTTCAATATTTTCAAAAAGATATTACTTAAACATCTTCATGTAATTTTTATATAGCATCACCTTTCTGCACACTGTTTTGAAACCCTATTTTTTTAACTAATAATGACTCACCTTACACTTGTTATTATTCTTACTAATGATTGATTTAAAATGTGAAATGTAGCTTTTTTTAATCAGCAATTTGCAAGCTTAAATTTATTTATTTTTATTAAGAATTAAACTAGCCTTGAGGATAGTTACGGGTATATTTACCAGTTAAGTTATTCCCTAAATCCACATAAATATACTTTCCCTCCTTAAAATATTGATTAATTGTAAAGTAACCAAATAGATTGAACATGATAAAGTAAAGATGTTATAAATATTTCCATCAGTAGTGTAGGTATATATTATCATGCTACACAAGGATTGGCTTCAATTGATGGAGCTAATAAGCTATTGTTCTTGTATTTAATAATATTAAAAATATAATATTCTTTGCTTGGTGGATGAGATCTCTTATTTTGTTAAATATTTTCTCATTTTGCTGTCATGTATATTACGTATATTAAGATGGAGCCATGGTGAAATCAACATATCATCTCTCATAGGGTAGTGCAGTAGTGAAGCTTGAGTCAAGACCAGGTTAGCACATAAGTCCCCCCCCCCACTTCTGAACAAATGTTCCTTTCATTCGTAGCATGACGATCAGTCCCAGGGTACTGGCATTTGTTGCAAGAACCCTTGAGTTACTCATCCATCCACAGAGCAACTTTTCTTATTGTCATTTACCTGTGCCATAACACATTGGTAAAATCTTGTGCAGCCAACTCTACCTCCTTAATGTTACTTTCAGCATTGATCTGAAAATTTCTCTTGAAAGCCAGGTTCAATCTAAAGTTATTTGGGCTGGTTAGTGCACTCGTTACTATAAATAATTGTAATAATAAATGAAATTATTAGTTTTAATCAAGGTTTAGTATGATTACTTATATATAATAGACACAAGTCAAATAAAAATTGGCATAACTCTATTGATAGACATAACGTAGTTATTATATATTCTCTGTAATTAAATCCCTAAGATGAGCATCTGTTAAACTCATTTATTATAAAACATTAGATCTTACTTGTATAAACACATCCAT
The DNA here is from genome assembly GCA_028023455.1 of Epiperipatus broadwayi. Taxonomy (NCBI): domain Eukaryota; kingdom Metazoa; phylum Onychophora; class Udeonychophora; order Euonychophora; family Peripatidae; genus Epiperipatus; species Epiperipatus broadwayi. Next base: position 913,989 of record JAQFVV010000087.1, read on the forward strand.
AAATTAAACTGTAAGAAGAGTTTGTTATCTCTTTATTCATCCAAATGCCTGCATGCATTGTTCATATGCTAATAAATTCTACATATGTATTATTTTAATTTGTGATTTACTATTATAATAAATATAAAAGTTAAATTAATCTAGTCATTCTCCATCTCATTATTCAGTCCAATTCAAATTATTGATAATGTTCATTTATAAATCTGCATTACTAGTCACCATTAGTTGAGTATAATTAGATTTAAATAATAGTGTTTTAACCTAGTCTTATTGCTTCACCCTGACCTATGCCAGCCATGAATAAAATGGTATACTACATGTAACTTCAAGGTGGTCATTCATAGGGTATTGAATCTGGGAGTACTAGAATGCAAGTTGAAGTGTGGTCAGATTCAGGACATCCCACTCCTGGTCTGGTCAGCTTTGGTTTCTATGCCTGGATTCTAGATTCTGTTACATGAATATACAAACTTGACTGATACCTGGTATATATTTTTTTTCATGTTTGGCACCTATGTGAGGCTTTGATATAAACAATTATATACCCTGAGTAGTGAATATTGTTTGTATATAATAAAAGTGAAAGGTTATAAGATATATAGAGTACTTTTCTTGGGTATGGTGTGCCAACATAGTACATTGATAATATAAACCTTCATATTGTAATGGTTAATATATATATATATTGTAACGTTTATTTATATACGTTACAAATATATTGGCATTTGGTAAAAGCTAAAAAAGTAAATTTAGATTTTTTTTTGATTAGTATAATTTTTGTTAAAACGTGCAATGAAGGTTAAAATTGTCATTCTTATTTTTTTTTATCTAATTGGAAAGAATAAATGACATACAGATTACTAATCCAGATAAATTAAAAGAATTCCAAAAGTATAAGCTAAAAGAAAAATATTTTAGCTAATTAAAGATGGAAGAATAATGCTAAAAAAAAAGAGAGAACTTTGTAACTTAAATTTAAGAGAGAGTGTATAAGATTATTATCTTATACGCTGATAAAAAGACAAAGGAGTGCGCAGAAGTTCCAAAAATGGAGCGCGATATAAAAAGGAGATGACAACTTCAATCGGGGTCTTCTCTTTAACTTCTAGTTACGTCTCTGAAAGTTGGAGGTTTCCACGAGCATAACCTGTGGCAAGAAATATACTTCTACACAGGAATGCCCCTTGCTGTACCAAGCTGTCACGCAAGCATGGAAACGGGACTTGTGAAGACCGCTTTTTGCAATAAAAGGGTCACTACAACCGTGCCATTTCTCCAGCTATAGAACGGAACAATAATGGAAGACGCCGGCAGGAGAGACCAATGGAAATTCTCATGATCTGGAATCCCATAAACCTACATGAACTTACCTGTAAGTTAAGAATAAATTTTCCTGATAGTGACTTAAAAGTTTGCAAACAATTATTTATCTAAGCTTAGACTACCATCCTGATATAGACTTTACTTTCACATTCAAGGGACTTTCTTATAAAGAATTTTATACAAGATCTTGGAACATTATTAAATTGCGTTCATTATTTAATCTAACAGTTTTTGTTAATCGATTCATTATCTGGATTAGCGTGTGTGTACTTTCCAGTTTAGTTAATTCGTAATTTAACGTATAAATATTTTAGTTTGTTAGAATAAAAGAGATTATACTTTTATCAACCTTTTCATTGTGCGTTATTAATAGTAGTTATTATTTTTTATTATTAAATCTATTAGTAGTTTAATAAGATTTAAAAATGTAATTTACCTTTGCCAATATGTTTGAATAAGCCCAGGAATAATAATCTTAAAAAAATAATTCTCGTTACGGTATGATGCAATACCGATTTAGTTTAAAAGCACTTTTTTTCTGTTTAGTTTACGAGTTACAATATGTTTGACGCCGACTCAGTGGGTCTAACGACTCTGGCACCCTCATGTAGAAATTAAAAACTGAGTCAGCTCATGATTGTACTTAGCAATAATTCTAGGCTGAGTTGATCAGGAAATATAGCTATGTTTTTAGAATAGAAATATAACTTTCTTCTTTTTTGACATAGCTTGATCAACTCACGCGCAGTTTATATTAGCGTGTAAGAGGCCTAGCAAAATGAAAAACGTTACAATATATATATATATTGTACCATTTATTTATATATAAAGTACAAATTACTTTTTGATATTAGGTATTATAAAAAAAAAAAAGAGAGGAAAGAAAGCGAACACGATCTTTATTTGTTTTAGCATAATGTTTTGAAAAGAGAAAAAAAAAACGTACAGTGAAAGTTTAGTTTTTTTTTTAAAAATAAGTTAACTAAAATAAATTCAATGTTGGAAAGTGCATATTGAATCATTGATTAAAATAGCGAAAGGAAATTTCAAAAGGCGAAAGATTGTTATCAGAAACAATTTTCTGATGGTAATTAAAAATGGCCAAAATTCTTAGCGGAAAACAGACTTTGTAAAAAAGAAAAGGAGAAGAATGTAGAAGTTTATAAAGTGGAACAAAGAAAAAGAAAGAACGTGCGCAGAGCTTCTAAAAAGAATCGAAGAGTATAAAAGGAGCGGACAGATTTGAAAAGGGGTCTTTTTACCTGGGTGTTCCAATAGTGCTGAGCATTTGGAAGTGTTTCATATTTCTTTTAATAAAATGTGTTCACTTAGATACCAGCTGAAATCGCTCGCCATGAGTGAGTAGAACGATATCGTTTGCCGACACTTTCTCTCGGAAAAAGTCACCTAGATCGTCCTCGTGCTACCTAAATTAGATCGGAGATTCGGAAATAAAACTAAAAGAAAAAAAAACAGCTACTGCGGACTACTCACTAACTGAATTGTACGTCGGGAAGATCGATGACCTACTTAATGTTGACTTACCGGTAAGTAAATGTACATAAATTTTTTTTTACATAAAGCTTTATGAATAATGAATTGAATTGAAATATTATCCCATAAAATTTTCTTGGATCAGAAGATTTACGAACTGAGAAATGAACCAAAATGTTGCTACAGAAAATCAGACTAAATAATTAATACTCCAATATTCGACGTAGATTAATGAATTCATATGCACAATCCTTTCCAACGTTGTAATGTCTGTCTTAATCATAATTATTGAATGTTTGACGAGTTATAATAAATCTTTATTATTAACTTCACTTTCATTGTACGTGTCAAAAATTAATACTATTCTATGTAATTTTTTTTTACCTTTAGTTATTTAAATTAGATCGTATAATTATTACCTTACGGGCTACAATATTTGACGCAGTCTCAGTGGGTCTAACGACCCTGGCGCCCTCAAGTAGAAATTAAAAACTGGTTCTGCTCACGATTGTACCCGGTAATCATTCTAGGCCGAAGTTGATCAGGAAAAATAGCTGTGTTAAGAATTAAAATACAATTTTTTTTATGTTGATACAGTTTGATCAACTCATGCTCAAATATACATTTGAGGCGTATAAGGCCTAGTAATACGAAAAACGTTACAATGGCGACCCAACTCGAGGCTTACGAAAAGAAAAAAAAAACCACGACCTGAGAAAATTTAAAAACGGCATAAAATTGAGAATTTAATGTCCGTAGCCGGAAAATAAATATGACCACAAATAGTGCGCAAGTCTAAAAAGTTATTGCGTACGATTACAAAAGTTTTTTTTTAGAGTAGGATTTTAAATAAGGACTATATTGAAAGAAAATAATAGCTTATAAATTATTAAATAATAAATAAAACCGATCAAAGGTAAGAAATGACGGTAAAGGTAGAGGGGGACGGGAGATTATAGGGTGATAAAAGAGAGGGGTGTCGGTGAACGAATTTATTAGCAAAGCAAAATAAAATATTATATTTATATCGTAAAAATTGATAGCGTTAAGATTTTGTTTACTGTAGCAAAAATAAGCAACACGGCCATATATGAAATTGAGAAGTAATAAAAATACACAAAATATGGCAGAAGGCGTGGAAGAATTAAAAGAGGGCTCGGAACCCTTAATAAAAAAACTATTATACGAATGCATGACAGAATTCAAAGAAGAAATAAAAAAAGAAATGACAGAGATGGTCAGAGGATTAAAAGAAGAAATAAAAGAACCAGTAAAAAAAAAAGGAAAAGAAATAAAGTGATCAGTAGAACAACAGAAGAAAAGAGGATAGATAATCTTATTTGTGAATGGGATGGCGAATCGATTAAGTACACATCTCAAGAATGCCCAAAGGTTGTTTTGCAAATAAACGATGTCAAAGTAGAGACATTGTGGGATTCTGGCAGCCAGATATCGGTAATGTCAGAAACAACGTATGAGCGCATGCGGAGCCAACCCATAGAGATACCAACTCTACCAGTGAAAAGCACGCTAATAACATTAGCAAATAACAAAAAGGCACAATTGGGATCAAAACAGGTTTGGGTGCAAATTAAGATAGGGGATAAAATTATGCCCCACACGCTATTAATTCTAAAAGGGTTGGTACATGAAGCCATATTGGGGTCAGATTTTATGCACAAAACTGGGTGTGTGATCAATTATAAAGATGAAAAGATTATCTGTGATGGGGAAGAAGTGGAGTTTGGGTCGCGGATGAGAATGAACCATCAAAACGTATGTAATATGGAGGTTGAGACAGAACAGCCTTCAATAGAGGCACGGATTGATGAAGTAATAAAGGGAGTGAAGTAAGGATGGAAAGAGGACCTAAAAGAAGTCTTAAATGAATATAAATCGAATTTTTCAGATAAACCCGGGGTTATTAAAGGGTATGAGCACAGGATCAAGATCGCTGACAGTACACCATACCAGGCAAGATCATACCCAGTGCCACACCACTATAGAGCTGAGGTAGAGAGAGAATTAGCTAAAATGGAGGAGTGGGATATTATCACTAAGGGTTCGTCAGCATATAATAACCCATTGGTGGTTGTAAAAAAAAAAAGATGGAACCATACGACTGTGTTTGGATGCCAGGCAATTGAACAAGATTACATGGCCAGATCAAAATGTTCCACCTCCAATAAATGAGTTGGTAAATAAATTCCGGGGAAAAAGATATTTTCCACGTTATATCTGACTGCCAGCTATTGGCAGATCAGGTTACACCCTGCTGACCGGAAGTACACAGCATTTCGATATAATGGTATATCGTACCAATTTAACAGAATGCCTTTTGGTCTCAAGAATAGTGGAGCAGGCCTGCTAAAATGTCTCGATCGTGTGCTGTGCCCGGAAATAAAAAAGTTAATCACTGTTTACATGGATGATGTGATTATTGCATCCAATAACGCCCAGGAACACTTACAACACCTCAAGTTGTTTCTACAAGAGTGCAATATGAAGGATATTCGCATTAATCTGCAAAAAAGCTGTTTAGCAGCGGAAGAAGTGAATTTCTTAGGGCACTTAATTAATGCCAATGGGATTAGACCCCACCCGGACAAAATCCAGGCAATACGAGATTTCCCAGCCCCTCGAACACCAAAACAGGTGAGATCGTTTTTGGGGATGTGTAATTTCTACAATAAATTTTACAAAAACTTTGCTTCAGACATGGAGCCTCTGCTGCAATTATTACGTAAGGGAACGTCATGGAAATGGACGGAAGAGCATGAGACCAATTTTAGGGTTATTAAAGAGAAATTCCTTAGTCAAGTGATGCTGGTTTACCCTGACTTAAGGAAACCGTTTATTGTTCAGGTAGATAGTAGTGGGTATGGGTTAGGTGCTGCTCTTATGCAAGCTCAAGAGGATGGTACCTGGGGTGTAATTTATTTTGTCAGCAGACCACTGAGAGGTGCAGAGATTAATTACTGTGTAACAGAGAAAGAGGCCTTGGCTGTGGTGTGGGCATTTCAGAAGTTCCGCCAATTCTTGATAGGATCGGAAACGATTGTTAGGACAGATCATAAGAGCCTAGAGTTCTTAAATCACAGTTATTTAACAAATAGTAGGCTAATCCGATGGAGCCTTTTTCTCCAGGAGTTCAATTATTCCATCCAGTATTGTAAGGGCACTGAAAATGTGGTAGCCGACACATTGAGCCGGAATATTGTTCCTGATACCCAGGACCATTTGCAGATGGAAGATATCTGTTTGGCAAGTGTAGAAGTAGAAACAGACGCTGTAGTAGAAGAAGGATTGAGACACTTAGGAAAGGTACAATGGCAAAGCCCGACCTACAAGAAAATTATTGATCAACTAGAAGACAAAGATGAAGCGAGAGAGACAGCAGATGCTAACACTGATGAGAGATACCGCCTGAAAGAAGGGATCCTATGGTATATCACCGATCCTCAAAAGGATCAATGGAAAATGATCATACCAGAAAGTTTACAGGAAGGACTTATTGACTACACACATCATTTGTATGGGCACTATGGTGTAAATAAAGTGGAAGCCTTATTGAGGACATGGTTCCACTGGCCGAATATGAGAGCACAGGTCACCAGGATAGTAAGCTCATGTGAAATGTGTCAGAAGACAAAACCAGCAAACAAGTCGTATCAAGGTCCATTGAATTCTATCATCCCTAAAGAACCCAATGACCTGGTGGCTATTGATTTCTATGGACCATTGCCGGCTTTTGGGAAAATGAAATATCTACTAGTAGTATATGACCTTTTTTCAAAATGGGTGTCAGCATATCCGGTGACCCAAGCCAATACCAAGAATGCCATACGAGCCCTTGAGGTACGATATTTTAAAAGGGTAGGCAAACCAAAAGCTATTTTGTCGGACCACGGTACGCCGTTCACATCTTATGATTGGCAACAGTGGATAGAGAGGATGGAGGTAAAACACATATTGTCATCCATACGAAATCCACAATCAAACCCTTGTGAGCGGGTGATGAGAGAGTTAGGACACCTCTTCAGGGTATATACTGCATCCAACCATAGAGGATGGGTGAAACAACTCCCAAGGGTGTTAAATTTCATAAATTGGTCTCATAATGAATCTACCGGATTTGCACCTGTAAGACTTCACTTCGGACAAGCAATACCTAGGTTGTACCAATCCAAGTTACCCGCTGGTCCAGAAAACATTGATAAAGGGAGAGATCATGAAGAAGCAAGAAAAAAATTGGAACACTGTGCCAAGCTCCGAACCCAGCGGAAAGGAGGCCTGACTGATAAGTTTAAAACAGGGGATACAGTATGGGTAAAAACGAACCCTGTGAGTCAAACTGGGAAGCATATTTTTAAGAAGTTCCAAAATTTGTATGAGGGACCTTACCAAATCAGCTGACAGGATGGTCCAAATGCTTTCACTTTAAAGAATGGTGAAGGAGAAAGGGGTACCTATAACGCTAGGTCACTGAAACCATATAAGACTAGGACGTGGGTTAGAAGTACTCCATAAAGACTTATTAAGAGTAAAATTAGTTCAAGCCCATATTTTATTCTCATTCCCCTGCCCCGGTGGTATTGTACCATTTATTTATATATAAAGTACAAATTACTTTTTGATATTAGGTATTATAAAAAAAAAAGAGAGGAAAGAAAGAAAGCGAACACGATCTTTATTTGTTTTAGCATAATGTTTTGAAAAGAGAAAAAAAAAAACGTACAGTGAAAGTTTAGTTTTTTTTTTAGAAATAAGTTAACTAAAATAAATTCAATGTTGGAAAGTGCATATTGAATCATTGATTAAAAATAGCGAAAGAAAATTTCAAAAGGCGAAAGATTGTTATCAGAAACAATTTTCTGATGGTAATTAAAAATGGCCGAAATTCTTAGCGGAAAACAGACTTTGTAAAAAAGAAAAGGAGAAGAATGTAGAAGTTTATAAAGTGGAATAAAGAAAAAGAAAGAACGTGCGCAGAGCTTCTAAAAAGAATCGAAGAGTATAAAAGGAGTGGACAGATTTGAAAAGGGGTCTTTTCAAATCTGTCCACGCAGAGCTTCTAAAAAGAATCGAAGAGTATAAAAGGAGTGGACAGATTTGAAAAGGGATCTTTTTACCTGGGTGTTCCAATAGTGCTGAGCATTTGGAAGTGTTTCATATTTCTTTTAATAAAATATGTTCACTTAGATACCAGCTGAAATCGCTCGCCATGAGTGAGTAGAACGATATGGTTTGCCGACACTTTCTCTCGAAAAAGTCACCTAGATCGTCCTCGTGCTACCTAAATTAGATCGGAGATTCGGAAATAAAACTAAAAGAAAAAAACAGCTACTGCGGACTACTAACTGAATTGTACGTCGGAAAGATCGATGACCTACTTAATGTTGACTTACTGGTAAGTAAATGTACATAAATTTTTTTTTACATAAAGCTTTATGAATAATGAATTGAATTGAAATATTATCCCATAAAATTTTCTTGGATCAGAAGATTTACGAACTGAGAAATGAACCAAAATGTTGCTACAGAAAATCAGACTAAATAATTAATACTCCAATATTCGACGTAGATTAATGAATTCATATGCACAATCCTTTCCAACGTTGTAATGTCTGTCTTAATCATAATTATTGAATGTTTGACGAGTTATAATAAATCTTTATTATTAACTTCACTTTCATTGTACGTGTCAAAAATTAATACTATTCTATGTAATTTTTTTTTACCTTTAGTTATTTAAATTAGATCGTATAATTATTACCTTATGGGCTACAATATTTGACGCAGTCTCAGTGGGTCTAACAACCCTGGCGCCCTCAAGTAGAAATTAAAAACTGGTTCTGCTCACGATTGTACCCGGTAATCATTCTAGGCCGAAGTTGATCAGGAAAAATAGCTGTGTTAAGAATTAAAATACAATTTTTTTATGTTGATACAGTTTGATCAACTCATGCTCAAATATACATTTGAGATGTATAAGGCCTAGTAATATGAAAAACGTTACAATATATAATGTTGTTCTTGAATAATACTTAATATATGCATAAAAAAATTGGTATTGATGCATAATAATTTAAGGGGATTTTTTATTAAATACTATATGCAAACTTTCTTGCTCACTGGTAGCTGGTGCCCGAGAATAATATGAAGAGATGACAGATTATTCTCACCTAAATTTTGTCATCAGGGGTAGAGAAAGAAAACTTAAGATGAAAAGAAAAGAGGGACCCATTGTTTTTTTATATTTTATGAATTGAATTGGATGAGAAGGAGAATGAAATAAAAAGTAAGATCAAATCAAAGTTAAATATGTGAAACTAGCACAGATGTTTAAAATCAAATTATGTTATAATCATGAACTGTTAAAAAAAATTTTAAAAGAAAACAGGCGAAGAGACCAAGAGTGAGTTGCATTTTATTAATTTTATATTTTAATATTAAGTTTTAGTCATTGTTATTTAAATATTGGTCAGGCATCAAGGGGAAGATCTAATGGTGAGCTTAGATATATAAATAGAGTTAGGCATAGTTGATAGAATGAGTGGTAGATGGATGGTTTTCTTTTGTGGAGTACAGCAAGTGACCAATTTATAAAGTGAGCAAAAACAGAATAACAAAATGAATAGAGTCATTAAAAATTTTGTTTGATATTATTAGAATGGATAGTAGTATAGAGGAGGAAAGAGAAAGAATGAGTGAAGGTAAAGATGTGGAAACTGGAAGGCAAGAAAAGTGTAGGGGTATTATGTTGAGGTCAGAAGTGGGGACACAGAAGGGGAAGCAAGCACAAGCCAGGATAGGGAAGAGCCGGCTATACAGCAAAGTGTTACCATGTCAGAAAAATCAGGCACCAGGATATCTGAACAGACAGAGGAAGTTAAGAAGGAAGGCTGGGACATGAATTCGATGCTGGAGCAAATCAAATGGAAATAGCAAAAATGAATGATCAAAATAGACAGGATGCAGAAGGGATAAAAAATGAACATTTTGAGGCCTTGGGCAGATGATGTGAGAAAGGGATGGCACAGATTAGACAAGGTTTGGAAGAAAAATTATGTAGAGGGCTGCAGGAACTATCAATTGGCTGCCAACAAAAATACAAGAAAGTGCGTGTGGAGTTCACAGGAATGCTAAATAAAAGCCAGAAAGAGAATAACAAGAAATAGTTGAAATCAAAAGAAAAAATTAAGGCCATAGGAGAACAAGTAGAGTGTCAAGAAATGGATCTAGTGGAGAAGTTTGCTAAAATGGGGAGTAGATCTTACCAGCAAGCTTCAGGAATATGAAGAGGCACAATGTGAGATCAGAAGTGAGATGTATGAACTGAAGGAAAACCTGGCCCACAGAAGTCAAGTGACAACCTAGAAAGGGGAATGGTCTCCACAGAATGCATTCAGGAATTAAGGAGAGACCTCATGGAAATAAAAGCATAAAAGGAAAGCATAGAAAGCAACTTAGCTACTAGTGATCTAGCCAATAACCCCAGAAAAAGAGAGGAGTACCAGTTGTTGACTTGAAAGATATTGCCTGGTTGATCAACTGTTTCACTTTTACTAAGCCAGTACTGTTCATATATGATTTCAGTCCTGAACTGCTGGCATGAATCCTTGGTTTTTGTCCACTGGCTTTTGACAAATTGTCAGCTAACTTGCTGATTTCACCCTTTCCATAGTTGGAAATAACTCAGGTGGCTCCAGGTGTGACTGTGAGACATTTCTCCCTGAGGGGGAGAGTTCTTGCTGTTCTCTAGCTAGAGAATAATTTCATGATGATTGTTAATAACCCAAAAAGTTCTGGGTTTTTTAACAAAAGCAAACTCTGCAATTTACACATTTTTCAGCAAACAGAATTCACACTTTATGGTTTATTTGTAGATACATTTTGATATTTTTAATTTATGTTCTTTTTATTCTTGCTGCATTTTTAATTAATGAAAAACTTTTGGTCAATTAGCATAATAGATAGACTCTAGCAATATTTTTAATTAACATGCATTTTCTATCTCAAGTTTCAACACTAGAGTACTCCCCAAGCCATGTTTTTTCCAAGAATTACAAAAAAAAACTTTTAATGAAAATGTATATCTCATGATCTAATTAATTTGAATAAATTAAAAAATAAATCCACTGAAGAAATCCTGATTTCTTCAAGATAAAAAAGCATTAACTCATTTCAAAGATAATATATTATTTTAAAATATATTTATATGATAAACATTGTATTAAAATAAAATATCTGTACACTTATATATATATATGATCAATAGATGGACCTTTACCAAGACCTCCAAACAAGCATATTTGTTTACATAAATGTCAGAGTCAATATTCACTGTCTCTTTCATTTTGCTCCACCCTCAGATCAGCTGATTTCAAGCTGATTTGCTCTCATCAGTGAAGGGATAGGAGTTAGAAACTAGACCTAAATATTAACTCCAAGCGTTTATGCAAAACGTTTCTATCAGTTTGCAAGCATGAATTTTTTAGACACCTAAATGTCTTCAAACTCAGCCTATCAAACTAGATAGCTATGTGGGTCTGATATCAGTTCAGTTTCTCCACATAATCAAAGCTTCTGCAATCTATATCATTGCAAGAAAACTTTAAAGGTACATTTATGAAAAACAAAACAAGTTTTATATACGTAAAAACCTGCTATCGCTTGTATTAATGATCAATAGATGGAGCTTTACCAAGACCTCCAAACAAGCGTATTTGTTTACATAAACGTCAGAGTCAATATTCACTGTCTCTTTCATTTTGCTCCACCCTCAGATCAGCTGATTTCAAGCTGATTTGCTCTCATCAGTGAAGGGATAGGAGTTAGAAACTAGACCTAAATATTAACTCCAAGCGTTTATGCAAAACGTTTCTATCAGTTTGCAAGCATGAATTTTTTAGACACCTAAATGTCTTCAAACTCAGCCTATCAAACTAGATAGCTATGTGGGTCTGATATCAGTTCAGTTTCTCCACATAATCAAAGCTTCTGCAATCTATATCATTGCAAGAAAACTTTAAAGGTACATTTATGAAAAACAAAACAAGTTTTATATACGTAAAAACCTGCTATCGCTTGTATTAATGATCAATAGATGGAGCTTTACCAAGACCTCCAAACAAGCGTATTTGTTTACATAAACGTCAGAGTCAATATTCACTGTCTCTTTCATTTTGCTCCACCCTCAGATCAGCTGATTTCAAGCTGATTTGCTCTCATCAGTGAAGGGATAGGAGTTAGAAACTAGACCTAAATATTAACTCCAAGCGTTTATGCAAAACGTTTCTATCAGTTTGCAAGCATGAATTTTTTAGACACCTAAATGTCTTCAAACTCAGCCTATCAAACTAGATAGCGATCGTGTAGTGCTGATTATGTGGAGAAACTGAACTGATATCAGACCCACATAGCTATCTAGTTTGATAGGCTGAGTTTGAAGACATTTAGGTGTCTAAAAAATTCATGCTTGCAAACTGATAGAAACGTTTTGCATAAATGCTTGGAGTTAATATTTAGGTCTAGTTTCTAACTCCTATCCCTTCACTGATGAGAGCAAATCAGCTTGAAATCAGCTGATCTGAGGGTGGAGCAAAATGAAAGAGACAGTGAATATTGACTCTGACGTTTATGTAAACAAATACACTTGTTTGGAGGTCTTGGTAAAGCTCCATCTATTGATCATTAATACAAGCGATAGCAGGTTTTTACGTATATAAAACTTGTTTTGTTTTTCATAAATGTACCTTTAAAGTTTTCTTGCAATGATATAGATTGCAGAAGCTTTGATTATGTGGAGAAACTGAACTGATATCAGACCCACATAGCTATCTAGTTTGATAGGCTGAGTTTGAAGACATTTAGGTGTCTAAAAAATTCATGCTTGCAAACTGATAGAAACGTTTTGCATAAACGCTTGGAGTTAATATTTAGGTCTAGTTTCTAACTCCTATCCCTTCACTGATGAGAGCAAATCAGCTTGAAATCAGCTGATCTGAGGGTGGAGCAAAATGAAAGAGACAGTGAATATTGACTCTGACGTTTATGTAAACAAATATGCTTGTTTGGAGGTCTTGGTAAAGCTCCATCTATTGATCATTAATACAAGTGATAGCAGGTTTTTACGTATATAAAACTTGTTTTGTTTTTCATAAATGTACCTTTAAAGTTTTCTTGCAATGATATAGATTGCAGAAGCTTTGATTATGTGGAGAAACTGAACTGATATCAGACCCACATAGCTATCTAGTTTGATAGGCTGAGTTTGAAGACATTTAGGTGTCTAAAAAATTCATGCTTGCAAACTGATAGAAACGTTTTGCATAAATGCTTGGAGTTAATATTTAGGTCTAGTTTCTAACTCCTATCCCTTCACTGATGAGAGCAAATCAGCTTGAAATCAGCTGATCTGAGGGTGGAGCAAAATGAAAGAGACAGTGAATATTGACTCTGACATTTATGTAAACAAATACGCTTGTTTGGAGGTCTTGGTAAAGCTCCATCTATTGATCATTAATACAAGCGATAGCAGGTTTTTACGTATATAAAACTTGTTTTGTTTTTCATAAATGTACCTTTAAAGTTTTCTTGCAATGATATAGATTGCAGAAGCTTTGATTATGTGGAGAAACTGAACTGATATCAGACCCACATAGCTATCTAGTTTGATAGGCTGAGTTTGAAGACATTTAGGTGTCTAAAAAATTCATGCTTGCAAACTGATAGAAACGTTTTGCATAAATGCTTGGAGTTAATATTTAGGTCTAGTTTCTAACTCCTATCCATTCACTGATGAGAGCAAATCAGCTTGAAATCAGCTGATCTGAGGGTGGAGCAAAATGAAAGAGACAGTGAATATTGACTCTGACGTTTATGTAAACAAATACACTTGTTTGGAGGTCTTGGTAAAGCTCCATCTATTGATCATTAATACAAGTGATAGCAGGTTTTTACGTATATAAAACTTGTTTTGTTTTTCATATATATATATATATGAGATAATAAAAATTACCATCTTATATTAAGATAGTTATGTGTTTCATGGCATACAACTACAATATATACATATGATCACTAGATGGAGCCTTTACCAATAGCTCCTAACAAGCATTTGTTTACATAAATGCCGAGAGAGATAGAATTCAATATCTTTCATTGTCTCCACCTTCAGACCAACTGATTTCAAGCTAGTTGGCTCAAGTCAGTGAAGGGTAGGTACTAGAACCTAGATCCAAATACTAACTCTAAAATCAGCATTTATGAAACACGTTTCTATCAGTTTCAAAACGTGTTTCATAAATGCTGATTTTAGAGTTAGTATTTGGATCTAGTTTCTAGTCCCTACCCATCACTGACTTGAGCCAACTAGCTTGAAATCAGCTGGTCAGAAGGTGGAGACAATGAAAGAGATATTGAATTCTATCTCTCTCAGCATTTATGTAAACAAAAGCTTGTTAGGAGCTATTGGTAAAGCTCCATCTAGTGATCATAAAATGCAAGCTAAAAGCAAGTTACTGAAATTTATAACTTGTTTTGTTTATCATATATATATAGATAGATAGATATATAGATATATAATGTTGAAAGGAAACATATATATAGATAGATAGATATATAGATATATAATGTTGAAAGGAAACATAAAAAAAATATATATACTGGAATAACAGTTGAGTTAAATAATTTTTAATGTAATATTATTATAAAGTATTGTATTTTAAGTCAAACATTTAAAGATTTAGACAATTAAAAAAAATTTTGAAACAAGCTTGTTTTCATGTAAAATAGACAATACCAGTAATTATCAAATTTTCATATCCATTTTTAATTAGATTAAGAATTTTTTTAATTAAAGGTTTTGATTTTAATTTTACAACCTGATGTTGTTGGGAGGATTAAAATACCTCTTTAGATAAAAAAATTGGTTTTAATTAAAATGAATTGGAAAGAGCCATTAACTTTTTTGATCAAAATAAAAAAAATAATTTACTTAATTGTTATGTTTTTAAATACTCATGGTGGGCTATAAAAGGTGGATTTAAAAGAAATTATCACATTACATTATTAACAGAAGTTATAACTGAAGGCAAGAGACAATGAAAGGCATCTGCTCTAGGGTCATGATGGTTGAGATTGAATTCACATAAATATAATAGCCCTGATTTTCTGTAGGTCATAGCCCATATTTGTGTATTAAATGTTTGTCCTGCTTAAAGTCTATCAAATTATTGAGATTGAATAAATATGAATGAAGTGTGGAAGCAATTACCTGATTCATATATTCCCCAAAAATGTCAATAAGACAGTTAACTGTTTCAGAATAGGCCACATTACCATGCTTATAATTTTACATATATGCTGATTAATCTATATACAAAGAACAATGTTATTATGACCATATATATATATACAAGATCCATACAGGAGATCTATTTCATGAACAGATAACAGCAGGTGAGTAAAAATATCCTATTGAAAATGACATTATTTTAAACATTTAACTTTGTAGTTAAAATCTATAATTTATAAGTTTTAAAAGTAAATAATTTTTTGACTAAATTATTGAACTAAAAATAAAACACAGAAAAAAATAATAAATGATGATTTATTCCTGTTATTATACATAAAAGATTTTATTTTGTAATTAAAGAAAAAAACTCACAAATCTCTTTTTTATATTGGAGATGAAAAACAAAAAAAGAACTTCCTCAGCAATATTTTTTAAAGATGTTTACAATTAAGAATAATTTGGGAGAAAAGAAAAGAAATTTTTATGCAGTATTTTCAAAGAAAAAACTTTTCTTTAACCTTTTAAAATATGTCATTTGGTAAAAGCAATTACCATTAGTAATGAAAATATTTTATTGAAATAAGCAAATGAAATATCATTAGGGTATAAATGTCAGTGAGTGCAACATTTGAATGGGTACCCACATATGTTAAAATTAATTATTTATATATTATTAAAATGAATTGATTTTTTTTATTATTAGTCTATGACAATTCCAATATGTTAGTTTTATTACCAAAGTCACACTTTTCTTTATGTTTGCCATAATATTCTATAAATACATATTATCCAAACTTAAAACACTTTTTAGCAAAACTCTTTATTTGTACATATACATATACCTACGTTTTGACTGACCTGCAGTCTTCTTCAGAGCAAGTTTATTTTGATCTTCTAAATAAAAATAAACTTGCTCTGAAGTAGACTGCAGTCATTTAAAATGGGTATGTGCTATATGTATAAATAAAGAATTTTGCTAAAAAGTGTTTGAAGATTTCTGGATAAATTGATATTTATGTTAGTTTTATATTATATGGGATGTCTGAGAACTTATATATAAGTGTTTTATATAAGCATATTGAAATATCTGTAAATCATTAATTTTAATCAAAATCAGAAGGCTGAATTTATATTTATAGTGTACTTAATAGAGCTTAATTTAATTTACTTTTATTGCTTTTTTTTTCTAATTAATAAACTTAAGGTATTCTACTGAATTTTATTTAATCATAAAATAGATTTAAAATATTATCTGTTGGTATTATCTCTTGCTCACAGTAACAGTTATAGAGTTTTTTCCTGTGTGTCATAGCATCAGCTGGGAAGCGATCCCACTAACCCGGGACAACTACTTGTAAAGCAGCTGTCGCTGATCTCTCGACCACCAATGCTTGACAACAGTTTATAGAGTTCTTGTTCATTTTGTGCATAATGGTTAGTTATATGAATATTGGGGTTTATGTTTGGTGTTATGCTCATCCACATGATATTCCTGCTTGGCATAAATGTATCACTTTTAAAGTCCATGACTAAATTTTATTTCATTTTTATTAGAAATTAAGTTTATAGTTAGTCAATACATTTATGATACTATATAGCCAGGGCATTGTTGATGATCATGTTTTAGTATCTGAGCATTATTTTTTAATTATGAGTGATGGATTAGCAATTAAGTATATGTATTCAAATTATTGTCATATTTCAGTTCTATATTTGGCATTGGTTAAATAATTAGCCTGTCTATAGCAGACCCATTTTTAAATCCAGTCACAAGGTTGACTGTAGATTTTGTTGTTGATTGTTCATAATGATAAATGATTTAATTATTACTTTTGCTTAATGCTGGAAAACTAGTAGTTAGCTTGTTTTTTTGATGATCTCTCATGCTGATTCATTGCTTATTTTTTATATCTATATTAGTAATTAAATTGGAATGATGAATGTTTCCCATCTCATAACTTAGTCCTAATATGTTACAAACTTTTACAAATAGCTACCCATTTATAAGACAATGTAAAAACTTTGTCACTCTTTTTTCATATTATTACAAATGGTGACCAATGTCAGATTCAATATAAATCAAGAACTGGTGGCCACTACTACAAAATGACCACACAACTTGGTCTGAAATATAACCACTTCTGAGAAAGAAAAAAAGCATATTGTGTAAAATTAATATAAAAAATTAATTACTATAAAATATGTGACAAGAGAATATATAAAAATGTGATTTTATAATAATTATTATACATTATAGAATGGTAATATTTGTTATATTTATGGAGTTCATATTTAAAGTAGAATAGAAAATGTATGATTTTGGAGATTGGATTATAGTTTTTGACTGTTGTGGCTCATTTAGCTGTATTTTAAGTTTTGATTATGTTTCAACTCACTTTCAGATTTTCTATTGTTTATCATGGTTCAGTTAATGTAGTCATACTATCATCCCCAGCCTCTAAGCTCCAAGCTAAAGAGCAATGCATAGTTTTGTATTTTCTAGTTACTAAGACTCAAAGGAGCAGAGTTTTACAAAGATTTTTGCATTTTTATTTCATATCAAGGGGGTTATAGGTAGCTTACAGTATCTAAATAGAGGTAGCTCTCTTGGTTTTCATGCTGTATTGTATACTTATATCCTAATGACCAAATTATTTACCTATCTCAGAATTTCAGGTCACTATTCATTTTGTTAGATGTCAGAAACCTGTTAAATCTCTGAAACAAGTGATGAGTACATAGTTTGAGGTATGAACATGATCTTAATTATACATGTATATTATGTAAAATATTTTTAGGTATGTGTTTCATTTCTCTTTTCCCCATGAGAAGAAATTGAGACAGTTATGTGTCTCATAGCATACATCAACATAATAGTGTGTGTGTATATATATATAAAGTTGAAATAAAAAGTGGAAATGAACACAAACATATTTTTGTAGATATTTAAAATATATATACTGCAATGACAGTTAAGGGTTAAATAATAATTTTGAATGTAAAATTATTATCAAGTATTGTAATTTAAGTCAAATATTTAAAAGTTTATTTACTGATTTTGATAATTAAAAAAAAAATTTAAAAACAAACTTGTTTTCATGTAACATAGATAATACCAGTCATTATAAAATTCTCTTTATCTATTTTTAATTAGAATAAGAAATTTTTTAATTGAAGCTTTTGATAAAATTAGTATAATTTACTTTGATTTTAATTCAACTTGATGTTGTTGGAAGAATTAAAATACTTTTAGATAGAAATGACGTCTCTAGCAGTGAGTGGCAGGACAGAAAATAAGAAACAACTGTAATTTACTTAACTGTTGTTTTTAAATTCTATGATAGGTTATAAAAGGTGGATTCAAAAGAAAAAATGATTACATTATTATTATTATTATTATTATTATTATTATTATTATTATTATTATTATTATTATTATTATTATTATTATTATTATTATTATTATTATTATTATTATTATTATTATTATTATTATTATTATTATTATTATTATTATTATTATGTTATAACTGAATTCAAGAGACAGTGCAAGCCAGATGCTCTAGTGTCCCCCAATGGTACCTTTGAATTCACATGGAAGTAATGCCCCTGCTTTTCTGTGGTCCATAACCCATATTCATATACAAAATGGCTTTCCTGTCAAAGTCTATCAAATTCCAGACTGAATGGAACTGACTGAATACAAACAGTTACCTGATTTATATCTTTCACAAAAAATATTAATAAGCCAGTCTACTGTTTCAGAATAGTCAGCTTACTGAGAGATTTCAGTACTAGACAGAAAACTGAAAGATTATTATATAAAGACATTTAGAATTAACAGTTATTTGGGGGGGGGAGAAACATTATGCAGGATTTTAAAAAAAAAAAATTTCTTTAATTTTTTAAAATATGTCATTTGGTAAAAGTAATTACCATTAGTAATGAAATATTTTATTGAAATAAGCAAATGAAATATCATTAGGATATAAATGTTAGTGTGTTTGTGCATATTTGAATGGGTACCCATGTATATGTTCAAATTAATCATTTATGTATCGTGAAAATAAATTGATTTTTTTATCATTAGTCTATGACAACTCCAATATGTTAATTTTACATTATATAGGCATGTCTATGTGTTATAAATGTGTTTTATGTAAACATATCGAAATATCTGTAAATTATAATGTTATAGCATATATTTCTGTGTATTATTTTAATCAAAATCAGAATGCTGAATTTATATTTATAATTTACTTAATAGACCAAAATTTAATTTAATTTTATTGTTATTTTTCTAATTAATAAATTCCAGTGAGTTTATTTAATCCTAAAATAGGTTTAAAATATTATCTGTTGGTACTATTTCTTTCTCACAGTAACAGTTATAGAGTTCTTGCTCCCTGAACTAGATCTGTACATAATGGTTAGTTATATGGGTATTGGGGTTTATATTTGATGTTATGGATATTCAGATCATGATCCTGGTTGGTGCAAATGTATCACTTTAAAGTTCATGCACTATATTTTATTTTTGTTAGAAATTACATTTTATGGTTGGTCAGTGTATTAATAGTATTAAGTGGCCAGAGCATTGATAATGACCATAATGTTTCGGTATCTCAATAGAATTTGATTTTTTTTTTCTGTTGGATTGCCACTTAAGTTATGTACATCCAAATAATTGTTATATTCTGCCCATAGCTTGGCAGTGGCTAAATAGTTAGCCTGTTTATAAAAGACCTCTTTCAAATCCAGTCACAATGTTGACTGTTGATTTTTGTTGTTGATGGTTCATATTGATGAATGATTTCATTATTACTTTGTTTAATGCTGGAAGAACTTGTAGTTAGTTTATTTTGTATTGATCTCTCATTCTCATTCATTGCTCATTCCTTTTATATCTATATTTGTGATTAAATGGGGATGATGATTGTTTCCCTTCTCATAAGTCAGCCTTAATATGTAGTGTACTGTTAACAAATGGCTATCCAATTGTGGACCATGTAAAACCCCTGTCACCCATTTTATGTACCATTACTATATATATATAATTAAAAGCAAGCTAATATATATAAGTCATGTGACATCTGACTTTCTATATATATATATATTGTGCCCTTTTGTATGGGTCACCATTTAATTTTTGTGCTAATCTATTAAAAATTTTAAATTTAAGATATATTTGAATATGTGATGTTAATTTTGCTTATGGTAATATTTCAAAAGGTTTAATTAAAGCAATCTATGAGTATTTGATATGTGAAATTGTGCTGATATTGAGAGAGACATTTTAAATGATGATGATTATAATATATGGTTGGGAAAAATGGCCATAATCAATACTGCATTAATATATTTAATAAATAGGTATTTAAAGCTAAAAGTGTTTAAAAGACAAGTAAAATTAAATGCATATATTTATTGTTGATAAAATAATATTATAAAAGAATATAAATATTTTAATTATTGTAAGTACTTAAATAAAAGACTAATATTTGATTTTAATAATATTGGATAATTATTTTAAAATCTATTATAATATCTTATTTATTTAAAAAATATTTATTTTAAAAAAATGCAATTGTTAGTTTATTTTTAGACGATGACAAGCGTTTCTTGTGTTGTAAAGAACAGATGTTAGTTAAATATACACACACATGCTTGGAAGTTGTTTAGTAAAGTTGCAGAACTATTTTAAAAATCATGTTATAAAATTTATAAATAATACGTGAGCTATCACGAGATAAAATAAAGATAAATCAATGTAGAATATTAAATCTGATTTTTAAAATATTGCTTTAAAAATATAACGTATAAAAAAGACTTAGTTTATTTTAAATAATCTTATAAAAGTTAAAAATTAAAAAAGTAAGTAAGAATATTTTAAAAAAATGTTTAATAGATTTAAATAAACGATAAAGATTATTTTAGAAATTTAATAATGTAATAAATATTAAATATTAAATAAGTCATTATTTATTTTTAATTTTGTGTTGTTGGTAAATATGTAAATAAGCCAGCAAGTTGATTGTTTAATCTACCAATCAAATGGGAAGTTTCTTCCGGTATAAAAGCTCAGTTCAATTGTTAGGAGAGGACTCTGTGATTGATTTTTCAAGTTAATTGTGTTATTAAAAATAGCAAAGTAAATTTGATAGACGCTCTCAAAATCAATTTTAAAATTACAAGAGTGTCATTATAAATAATTTATAAAAGTTTTAAATGATAGACATGCAGTGTTAACTTAATTTTTTCCCTATCGGTCGTCTCTATTTAAGCTCAATTTGCAAGCAAATAATCATGGAAACATCATATATAGTGAAAATATATCGGAAACTTTACCCTAGGAATATGACAAACGCTGGATTAGTTCGGATAATTACGAGATGGAGAAAAGTAATATTTTGGACAGTATATAATTTTAAAAGCTAATTGCTATTGACTATTAGAAAATAGATATCTTAAAGAAGAAAATACTTCTTTATAAAGAAAGTATTTTATAAGATATAAATTTAAATATATATCTTAAGGAAAGATATTAAAAATAAAAGTAGTTTTATAAATACTTGCCTTGCTAAGTCTTTATGTTTAAAAGACTGAATGTTGACAATTTTTGAAAGGCAAATAAATTGAAAATATAATTAGCTAAAAGTCTTAATATAATAAAAATTATTATATTGAAATAATTTAAACGCTGGTCGTTTATAAATAAAGAAGCTTATTCTTACCTAGATATTTTGTTAAGAAATGCGCAAGTAATACGTGGACGTCCCAGTTAATTTAAAATAATTAAATGATAATTTTTCATAAATTATAAACTAATTCAAGAATAATAACTTTTAAATAATATTCTTTAAAGAACTGCATCCGGATCAGATAAACTATTTTAATTTTATTATATTTTTATAAAAGAACTGATTAACTTTTATTTTGGTTTTAAAAGAACGTTTTCGTTTTTCATAAACTTTTAAAAAAACACGTGATGGACCGGAAACAGGAAATGGTGTTCTAGTGAATGTGTGCCTAGGATTAAAGAACTTTATGGTGAAAAGGAGACATCGCTGGAGTTATGTAATATGAATTCTGTTTTATTTATCTAACATAAAATTTAAATATTATTAATCTATTAAAATAAGATAGGTACATTTCTTAAAATAATAACTAAAAATAATATAATAATTAATTGCATAAGTTTATTTTATAATTAATATAACACGGAATATTTTAAGAATGATCGTGAGTGTAAATGTGAATTATTTTATGAAGCTGTAATTCCGAAGAATATTGGAAGATGGACTGTACATTAAATCATTATTGATGGTAAAAATTGTATAATAATAATAATTTTAATGTATTTAATATGTTTTCTTTAGATCAACCGAATGATATGTTATTGTTGAATGAATGTATGAATATTTTAAAAATACACACACATTATATTGGCAGTAACAGTTTTATTTAAATATGCATAATTTGAATTTATGATATAAATATGATACAACATTACATAAGAAGCTTAGAAATAATTATATGATTCTTTCGTAAATAAATTTTGATTTTTATTTTTATTATTATTATGTTGGAGTATTAGAATTATATTTATTATTCATACAAGTAATTATTTTATTTCAAGTTAGGAAGAGATCTCAAAGTCTATATTTTATTTTTATTTTATTGGATAAATTAAGTTAAGTTTTATGTAGAAGTTTATGTTTGAATTAAAGGTTTACTGAATATAGATGACGTAGTATAAATAGTTTGGATAATTAGTATTTATTTAAAGTTGAAGGTTGTTTTTCCCGGAATTTTAAATAAGTTTTAGAGGATGTTTTGTAGATAAAAGTTTATTAAGAAGGAGTAGAATAACACATAAAGTAAAGTAATAATTTCACATAGAAAAGAATCATAGAATTTATCTAATATAATACTTTATGAATTTGAAATTGATGAATAATTTAAATATTATTATTTTAACAGTACATATATGTAATGCATATTTGATAAAACATGTAACATGAATTGCAATAAGTGAAATATAAAATTATAATCAATTCTTTGTTATTACATTATAAGGATACATTAGTTTCTATATTATGCTATTAAAGTAATGCTGATAGTAAAGTAAACACATACTAGTACATGATGAAATGAATAACAGTAATACTTAAGTGATGTAGCAATTTAATTAATAAAGTTTAATTGTTTACATATGCTACATAAATATTATTTACATAAATTTTTCTGTGTAATAATTGAAGTTCACTGATATTTATTTAAAGTCTAAGTTTTGAAAACATACTTCAATGTTATTAGTACAGCATTTTAAAGAATGTATAATTACTTATTAGGAGTATGAGTTAATAACAGTGTAAACATATTGTATTATTATTTTCTTATTTTATTTTCTTTGTTTTCATAATTTTGAACTGTAAATATTGTAAATAAATTCTTAGTTGAAGTTAATGTAAATAAATTTGTTTAATTCGTTTTAAAAGTGTGTCGAGTTCATTATTTTACACCACAGCATTTGACAACAGATAATTTGAACAAACATAATATTTGCACAATATGAATTTATTATTATTATTTAGAAATAAACACAATATTTTCCTGATTATTATTTATGAGAATTGATTGACATTATTACATCATATTACAATGGTCATAGAGTAATTATAATGCATAATATAAGAATACAATATTATTTATTGCCACAGACTATTAAATTATAAGATTTTGATCTATTCTAAAATTAAGATACTATATGAAAATAAAAGATAGACATGTTATTATTATTTAATGATTGATGATATAATAGGAATAGATAAGGTTAAGTTATACCCTAAGAGTATTATTATTATTATTATTATTAAAATAAGTTAGGTGTATTTAGGTTTGATATAAAATCCCATATCATACTTATTTACATGAGTTATCATTACTTTAAGATAATTAGAAGAACCTGAGATTATTTAATTATATTTTAAAAATTAAAAGTTAAGATTTATTTATTTTATTATTATTAAAGATAATTTATTTTATTTAAAAGCCATAAGAATGCTGTAGAGGTAGTAGTAAGTTAATAAGGAGGTGACAGTATTCTTATGCCATTGAGACAATGTCTTGGAAGATATTGACTCAATGTAAATCTACTTATTGCTTTGTAACTTTACTTCACAGTCTCATGATTTTAATAAATACTTATTTAATTAGTACATACTATAGAAATATATTGATTTTGATAATTAATAATAAATTTAATTCGAATATGATAATATAAAAGTATATTAAAGATAGATATGCAAATTTTAATTAAGCATTACAATTTAATTGAGCTAGTTGTATTTCAAACTATATTATACATCGAGAAGTAAGGGTACAATATATATATATATATTACAGTAAATAATAAATAAATCATTTAAAATTGAATTCACATGAAGGTAGATTGCTTAATAAAGAGAATTTCAAAATATCTAAATACTAAAAAATAAACAATAAGTGATAAAAATTATTTCTGTGTAAACCTGCCACATTTTCATTTTATGTTCAATCTAAAAACCACAATTGTGATTGAAGAAACAATCATTTGTTGGGTTTTTAGTGCATGACAAATAAAAGCATTTATTATGAAATAATTTTTATTTTTATTATTCTGTTATCTAGTTTATATAAATCTTCATATAATCTAATAAAATTATTAAAAATGAAATAAACAGAGTAAATTATCAATTCTAGTCATTCATATAGTCATACAATGCATTGTTTGGTATAACTACAGAGAAGCAGAATCCACTAAACATCAAGTGATAGATGACTTTATACCTAATATTTTAAAGAATGCTTTATATGATGGAAGTTATTCCATTACTTTATGCTCAGTTAATTCTGTGTTTTCAAATCTTGCAACTGCTCTGCAGATAGATTTTTAAGAAACATGCCCTTTCAACCCTATCTTCAGATGTAGTAGTATTCTGCAAGAGTAATGAAGTAGCAAAGTGTCAAACTATGGAGCTCAAGATTTTCAGATTGTGTAAAGTTTTTCACTTCAGTTTTCTATAGTCCTTATGAGTTCATCAGTAATAAAGCTATTTCATTATTTATTTTAGACGCAATGGACTGTGGTTTAAGGACTAGCATGTTCATAACTAGTTTCCAATTCAAATGGAACTTGAAAATTTTTAAGGGTGTTTTTCCTAAGCAAAGTTCAAATTCTTTCATGTAGCCATCCTAAAGTCACCTTACATAGACATCCAAATGCAAATGCTATCTAACTATTGGCCATTTAGATCAAGGTAAAACAAAATAGGTGCTAAAAGCCTCATAAATAATTGGTTAATCTTATGAATAATGTCTTCTCCTAGACTTCCCCTCTTTAGAGAAATTTGGAGTTACCTTTGCCCTGCAATATGATGTTCAAATTTGCTTTTATTATTAATTTATTAAAAAAAAAAAATTATATCAGAATAATTGCTTTTTTAGAGAGCAACACTTCTAATGTTGTCAAATCATTTCAAAGCATAATCTTCATTATTTAATTAGTAGAACATCTCTAAATAATTTTATTTCACTCAATCACAGTTTCTATATACGCCCGCTTTCTTTTTCACTATTGTCATTGTATACATAGTGGGTGCTTGTTTTAAAAAAAAAATTGGATAATTATTCAGAAATACTAAAATTATTAAAAATAAATGCATTTATACATATAGACGATGTACACTTTTTATACATTTAATTCACAATCCAATATAAATAATTTGGGTTTAAAGGCATTTAATATAGATACATAATTTATATTAATGCAATGCACAGCGAAATTAAAAATTTTCTGCACAGCGAAATTAAAATTTTTCTTTTTTTTTTTTTAGGAAGTTCAACATCTGCAAAGTAAACCATGTTTTCAGTAATCTTTGTATAGATTAAAACCTGTCAGTTTGTTATTTGATTAAAAATCTTAGTGTAATTAATTACTTAATGGAGAAATTCGCCTACTTAATAGTTATTAAAAGACTGAATACACATTAGCTTAAAATAAACGAATAGGTAATGATAGCTATATTAAATTAATGCAAAATAAATAAATAATAAAATCAACATACTTACAAAATGGCTAAAAAATATGCTAAAATTGTAAATTTATATACAAGCATATATATATGTTAGGAATGGACTCTATGTGTGTTCGAGTGAAAAAAATAACATGTGCCTTCAAACATACAATGAGAAACATTTAAGCATTATTAATGTATCATAAGAAAATCTCATGAAACAGATGCAAGCACATTTACTTAAAATTCTCATGACATAGGAATTGAATAGTATATTCTCACATAACTTCCACATAAGTATGCATGTAAATGTTTGACTTCATTCAAGCAACAGGAAACATATAACAACTTCCAGGTGTTATTAATAAATAATTGAAATGCTCTATGTCATATTCAATAACTTTATACCGCTAAAAAAACAGTGCCTGCACTTTTTACTGTCTGTAAAGCTATCTTGAACTTAGCAAATTCATAGAATAGATTCACTTCAAACCTTGCAAATAAATAAATAAATGCTAAATATTAAATGATAATATTGAATGCTCAAGATAGCTTTATATATAAAATATTGGAATATAGTAGGAAGTAATCATTTTTTACTGTAAAAAGTTATTGAATACAACAGGAAGTGCACATTTCAACTATTTATTAACAGTACTTGGAAATTGTTGTATAGTTTTTACATATGTTAAATATTATAATTATTTTATATGTATATAAACTTTGGACATGATAGTTGGTACATATATATAATATTTAAATACAAGTATATTGTCTATACTGAACTTAATATACTTAGAAGGAATTTGAACTCAGATTTTCAAACTCCCTACAACTATCCACTCCATCTTATACAACCAATACACATGACCACATACATGTAAAAATGATAAATGAACTCCAATATACATATTTTGTATAGACAAATGCTGGTTTAGCATGAAATATGTATGTTGGAGATCGTTTATCTTTTTCACATGTATGTGGTTATGTGTATCAATTGTATAAGATGGAGTGGATAATTATAGAGCTTGTATGTCTTAATTCAAATCTCTTATATATATATATATATATATATATATATATATATATATAGTCTGGTGTTGTTCAAACCATTTCTTTACACTTAATAATTATTCTGATCAATAATCTTTAGTTATTTTAAAGCCTACAGTTATACATCATTTGATTCACAGCTTAAGATTTGAGTTTAAATATCCTTATTTTTCTTGTGCTATACCTATAATAATGCTTGTCTTTTTGTTGAATACTGACAAATTACAAAAAAATCTGATATCATAAGGGAATATTTGATTTTTATTGTTCATTTTATCTAAATCTATTTTAATTAGATGATCATAATTGACATAACACAAGAAATTCTGTACATAAATGAGCTTCCTACTTCTTTTTTGTTTCATCATGTATATTCTCATCTTTTTACCTGATCTTTGCACTATTCTCCAAGAAAAGTAATTGATAAAGATAGTCAAAATAATTGTGTATGGTTTAGCCAGTTTCATTAAACACTTTTAGCATATGATCTAGGTACTTTTTGTTATAGTCAATATTTTTTTCAATTAAAGAAGCACTTAAACTTAAACACACAATCGATACTATTTACTAACATATTATATATGCTAATGTAAACACAGAACACAGCAATACAATTTTCTAATAATTTTCTTATTATTATGATTAATATTTTCTAGATCTATGAGAATCGCCCAGCACTCCTATCTTTATAAGAAGGTAAAATAAGACCAGTAATATGTCAATTTTCCTGGAGCATGAGCTTGCTACAGGACACATGTTTTCCCTTTCTATTATTAAGATCATCTGCACAAAGAGATGATCATAAAAGAAAGTTCAAGGAAGCATGGGTTATTGCAAGAGACCCAAATTCAATCAACAAAAAGAAGTCTTGTATCTCTTTGTCAAAAAAATGGAACATCTGATTTTTATAATTTACATTTTTTATTGCAACAATTTCCATATTTTATAAACTATATAGTCAGCTTGGTTCCCGGCATTATTAGTGAATTAATTTTGCACTATGATTCTGGTGAGAAGTCGCTGAAAGTTAACTCGGTGCTATTAAGTTAAAATATATATATTTGGTTTAAAAATACCTTTTCATAATGGCTTGACTTGGCTCAAATTTTGCTAATTTTTTCAGTAGTGTATCCTTTCTTTTAAAACATTTTTATTGATAAGGTAAAACAGTAACATATGATCTCAGTTTGTATATTGATAACTCTATTTAGATGTTAATGATGGCTAAGATTATCTTGATTAACTAATTTAGTTAAACTCCTTTATGTAACTCTGGTTTATTTTACCCTTTAAATTCATAATTTTATTAAATATCTCTGACAGTTTAATTCTCTACTTTGGATATCTTTATTCTTTTTATTATAATCATTAATATACATCAATCTTATATTACATTACATTCATTTTATTTTATTTCTAAATGTCTCTATATCAAATACTGTATTTCCTAATGAGTCATTATTTTAAAATATTTTGTTAAATACATTCACTAAAAGCATTACTGTTCTACATTAAATGTTTATTTTAGATTAGGTTTAGAATTAAACTTATAAAAATTAAATTATAAAAACCATTTTAATTTTAAAAAATGGTTCAAAGATTTCTTTTTAAAAGCTGAACTGATGACATGGTTATTAAATAATAATAAAAATTTATTTTTATTAATTTAATTGATTCTTATAAAAATGTAAACTTTCACACAAACACATTTAAACATGCATACAAAGTCATTTGATCTATCTACATGTGTATATATAGTTTGAACTTATACATTTATACTAATTTTAAAATATAACGATAATTAAATTTCTTTCCGATTTCTTTCTGAACTATTATGATTTCCCATGGCATCTCCATTTCAATATATATTGATTTAACATTTACTTCTCTTGCTGAAGTTGTTTATAATAATCCTCTATATAATAAAATAGGGCACAAATCGTCTTGTGGCTAGAAAACTGACCAATTATTTATGCCAACTGCCACTTCAAGAGAACATTTTAAATATTATATATTAAATGTTTATAAATCAATTTTTTTTTTTTTGTATAACTGACTTAGACGCACCCAAATATAATATTTGATGACTCGTCATATTAGACACACTCACTAACAAAACTAAATATCAGCTTTTTGATAAATCTGTAATAAATCAACGCTCACTTCTCTCTTTTACTTCCTCTTACAACTGCCAATAACAAAATATCTCATTTATATCTCTTTTCCCTTAACAAAGGTTTCATCACTTAAATATGATTTAATTTTGATTTTTTCTTATCCTCCTTCAAAAGTGCATTCTCAACTTGTTGTCCATAAATTCTGTAAGGGTTGTCATAGGTATCCTAAAACATTTTAAATATATACTTTGGCGATTAAAACCTTTGTATATACTTTAATAGTTGATTTTAAACCCTATACTTTAATGGTTGATTTTGAACCCATAAAATTTAGACAAACACACATCTCTTTATATTTTTTTCTTAGGGCTTCAGGTTTGTGAAAGGTCTCTCTTTATCCTTGTCAGAATCAATATCCTTTGTTCTACAGTTAATGCAGTTTAAACAAGATAAGAGAAAGCTTAATAAAATGAAAACAAATGAGTACAAATCCAATGGACTCATTAGAAGTCTAGGTTTTTTTTTGTTTGTTTGTTTTCTTTTAACTTTTAAGTACTTGTTATTTAGTTTTGTTAGCAATCTCTATTTCCTTATCTGCCTTTTTAAAATATCTATAATGATTCTTTCATTTTTTGGAATTCTTTTGTCATACATATGAAGCATTTCAAATGATCCTATCATTATTGTATGGACTATTTATGTCTTTCTTGTTATTAAAATTATAGTTCACTACATGCTGTTTTAAGCAATTATAACATCATTTCTTTGTATTGTTGAAATAACTTTACATGCAATACTAAGCTATCCCAAAAATGCAACTTTTGAAATTATTTTTTATAGTCTTTCTTACTATTTCACATACATTTACTTTAGTTAGGTTTTTCTCAAATAGCTTTTTTAGAATTCCAAATATTTATATCTTCTAAATGGTCATATCCAATATTTTCCTATTTATTCTTTATTGTCATTGTCTTCTCTCTGTGAATTAAATAATATGGTTGCTGTTTTCGCTTCCCTATATATTTAGCTATTTATAATACATGGTCTGTTTTCACATTTTTGATCGCTTTTATGTATGAACCATACATTAAGTCTGTTAATATTTTTAAGATGATTTGTAAATTCACTGAACTATGTTTGAAAATTATGCATAACAAGTAATGAATATTTACTTTTTGTATTGAATCTATTAAACACATTACAATTTTGAAATACATTTACCATTAATGTAAATATAATCTAACTAAACAATGTCTTTATATGCAAGCTTTTTTCCTTAGATATTTCCTTTCCCTAACCCCCAAAAGAAAAAAACTTTTTTTTTCTTTTCCTATAAATTCTTCAAGTCTATTTAGTTTTTTTTTTATTTATTTTAGAATCCACCATTTAAATATTTATAAGTTCTATCTTTAAAATTTTCCACAACAATTTTTAAAAGATTGTTTAGTTTTCTCTGTATTGTAACGATATATAAATATGTCGTTACATTAATTTAAAATAAAAACTTAAAAGTTCGCAAATAAAAGTAAAAAACTAAACGCTAAAATTAAAATGTTTGTTAAACGTATATACATTCGCACAGATGCTAAACTTTAAAAATATTTTTTTTAATAAATAAAAGAATGTATTTTTTTTATAAAAAAAGATTTAAATATAAAAATAGGGTAAAAAAGAAATAACGTAAGTAAAAATAAAAACAGGTATTAATTAATTCTTGTAATCTTTAAATGGAAATGATTGTTTATAAATTGTTTGAAAAGCAAGCTAGCTTTGGGCTCTTGTATAATTAAAATGATCTGATGAAAGATAGATAAGAAAATAAAAAGAAATTAGCTTGACCAATGGAAGCACCAAGCCTCAGCCCGGACCCGGACGAAAATTTGGATTAGTGACGTCTTTGTTCAGTCAATCCGTGTGGATTAATATAAAAAAAGGGAAATACAGTTTTTTCGGGAGTTCCAGCATTGTGTGTTTGAGAGTCGTGGTAGGACACACATACCACACTCTCTATTTAAAAAAAGAAAAAGGAAAAGACTGTGATACCTTGAACCAGCTATTGCCATCTCCAGAACATTATCCTCCAATAGAGGCATCGCGGGAATTAAAAACAGGAACCTGGACTCTTCTACCATAAGCTATATGAAATGAACAATTATTAAAATCAATTAAGAACTTTCGTCAAGTTTTACAAATTGATAAACAAGCCAACTTAAATGTTAAAACGGACTCTTATCTGACTCTTGTAAGTTTTTAAATCAAATTAATAATGTTTAATTTTATATGTTTTCCGATTGATAAAAATCATTTCCATTTTTTTTCTCTTATTGTATAAATTATTTGTTGTTTAAATTTTAAATGAGGGAATTTAAGGTTGGGTATAGACGTTGCATAGATTCGTTAGCGGTTGATAATGTTGTGGTTTTCACATTCGATTAGAATATACGTCAACGATATCACTGCAAGCATCTTACGATGAATGCTAATGGGATTTGTATATTCCCTATGCAAGTGACATTTATCGATGACTTTGTATTTTGATCGGTTGTGTTGAATTTGGAATGTTTTTGACCATGGAATCTGTGCAGCTGATCTGTACTCAACATTTTAAAACAAATTTTATAAAATGCATTTGTGAGAACGTATCTAAATGTTAAATTTAAGTCGGGCGTGAATGGCTATATAGTTTTGTAAAGTTATATTAAGGGAGGGTAATCTTAGGTTATTCGTTTCGTGGTTGAATTGGCTCAATGGATTGGATATATTTGTGTAATTAGTAGATGTAGTATGAGGTCCGCTACGGGCAGGATTGCATATATACGCCACACACCTTCTGTTTGCCTATGGATGGGTTTGTAAGTCGGCAGAAGACCGCAGTCCATTCCTATGGAGTTTTTTGTTTATTGTTCTACTTGCCAACAGATGTAACATTCCTGTTGGTGGAGAGTCAATGTCTTCTCTAATTCTACTTACTGTGCAGATGTCCATTCCTGACAGTATAGTATTTTGTGTTGTCGTATCATGCTACATTGAATACATGAATGTATCAGATGGATTGGCGCCAGTTGATTGCGAAATTTGTTGCCTAAGGTTAAATCAGGGAAGAATATTTTCTTTTCAAATGCAGATCTATGTAGTCTATTCATACTTGACTATCTAAATAAAATATTAAACTCATTGAAACTTAGTTAAATGTAAAATTAAAAGATTAATAGAAAAATCTAAAATGTTGAATTTATTCCTCAAAATTTAAATGTTATTTTATATGTGCGTAAATAAATATTTTTATGTGTTAATTTCTGGCAGTGGCTTTTATTTATTGATATTTAAGATATAAATTAAGATATAGATTTTTATCTCTGCATCTAGTGACTTGGGCTAACGATCGGAATATTTAAATAAAGTGGAATCTTAACAGCGCGTATCTGCCTACTCTATAAATTTTTCTAGGTTTAAATGCCTAGATGGCGCTCTGTAGAACAGATATCATAGTTTGCGGTTAGATTCGATCTTCACTTCCATTTCGATCGTTATAGTATATTGTACAAATTTTCTAGTTTGTGCTTTTTTCTTGTATGTCATAGCATCGGCCGGAGGCGAACCCGCAACAACCGTCTGCAACCAACTGCTTGCTTGCAAGGCGGTTGCACTGACCTCTCGGCTAATAACACTTGACAACTTTTCCAGTTTATCAGTATAAAAACTGTAGCATAAACTTAAATTATGCTGCATTATTAAGAATTAATCTTGCTTCTCTGTCTGTTCTACATCTATTTCCTCAATGAAGTTTATCTCTTCTTTTTTTTTTTTAATGGAACTCACTCTTTTGTTCTTGTAATTTTAATTGAAAGACTATTTTTCACATCAATAGTATTTTTAACTTTATTTCTAGCTTCACAATATAGAATTGTAATTTATTTAATATTAAATGGTTTTTCTTTCAATTCACCACTCTTTCTTGCTTAAAAATGATACTAGCTAATTTATATGTGCCCAAATAATAACCCATCATTGAAAAAGTAGTCAAATTAATAACCACTTGGCACTCTGTCTTTATTAGCCAATCATTGCTTTAGTTAATATAACTTTTGAAAATTCGGACTATAATTAATTTTTGCTTGTCTGTCACGTCTTAAGTTTACAGACTTCAGCGCATATTGTGCTTTCAAAAATAAAAAATATCTGATTGACATTTTAGTTAGAATCTATCAGATATTTGAGAAGAAAACTCCGATATTTTCTAGATCTTTAAGTCAAAGATGACTCGTGTTATAATTTTCAAACTCGTTATTTTTATTTTACACGTGAACATATACATAGATTAATCAGTTGCAGTATCAAGAACTTTGGAATCGATTCTAATAAAGAGACTTTTTCAGTTTAATTAAATAATAAACTTTTTCCCAATCGTTATTAATGATGCATAAATAACAGGATCCCTAGTTATTTATATTAAAGATATGGATGAATGTAAATATTTGAAAGAAAAAAAATGGTGATAAAAATATTAAAATTATTGCTAGATATTAATGAAAAAATAATTAGGTTAAGCAAACAATATTAATTAATAATTTCGAAATGTTAAATTTATTTTAGCTTCCTTGTACTTTAGGTATTTTGTCTTCAGTTAACATTTACATTGTATTCAAATACTTTAATTAGCGTTTGTCAGAAATTTGAAGTTGATATGTAAAGAATTTAATAATAATACTTAGCGGAACGAGCAATAAATGTGTGAACATTATTACAGCATAGAAAAAGTAATAATGTTCACACATTTATTGCTCGTTCAGCTAAATAGTTATAATTAATTCCTTTGTGAGTTTAAAATGATTATTATATTATGAAAACTTAAAAATACGTGGGGGAGGGGGATACTTGTAGATAAAGTTCCAAATATGTTTAACTTTTCTTAAATAATTATATATATATCATTAAAGACAACTGTTATTTCATGCATACAAATTTACTATTTATTTATCTATGACAATTATAATACGAAATTACGAAAAGGCGATCCATTGATGAGAACAGCTCGGAAAAAAAAAGCGTTTCCCGTGATGACAGTTTATTAGAAACGCTCATTTATAAGCAACGCAATAAATGATTGTTGATCATATTTTGATGAGAAAGAAAAGAGATTTTCTATTTAATAACAAAATATTATAAAGAACCGAAATGTAAAAATATATTAAACTATAAAACAATTGAATAAAATATTTATTTTTGAGCATTAAAAGTGACCAGTTAAACTTTGATTCTGCAACCTTTGCTCTTCACTCTCCTGCTATGCTTAACTGCACAGGTTATTGGTGAATTATACATTTAAGCATTACTTATAAAATATGGTAAATGCCTAGAAAGATACTTAATATATCACTCTCATAATTTAGAAAGTTATGTGTGAATTTTATTTATGACTGATAAAAGAAAATTATCTAAAATTCATTCTTCACAAACCCAAAAAGTTTATTATTCATTTAATTTTTTTATCCTGTATTATGTAGATACAAGTCAAAGTCTTTTTGTTTTTTTTTAGCTTCTCAGTTATGAATTCAGTTTAATCAGCTGAACGAACTTGCTGAATTCAATGTTCTACTTGGATGTTTAAATATCACAGGCTCTCCCAAGCAATGAACCACATGAGATTTTATTTATCTTTGATTCCAACTAAGTTTTACAAATATGAAGCAATTTTTGGGAAAAGATCAGCCTCTGATTTTCTGGACAATGTTTATAAACTTCTCAATCTGGTCAGTCAGATATAGAATCACATTCAATAAAGGTTATGACCAACCCATTGATGAACGATTCTTCAATACCCTATGTAAAATTAAAGAGGATGATAAATGCACCTGTCAACCCTGGTTGGTGGACCAGATATGGGGTTAGTTTAGACTTTAGTCACACCATTATACTGACCTCAACTGTCTGTGCCCTACAGATAGTCTCAAATCCATGTGCTCCATTGACTCTATCCCAGATTAAATCTTGATTGAACTTTACTCAAAGGATTTATCTCTACTGAATCTTAGGTTTATGAATTGTTTAATTGATAGTCTATTTCATTCACTATTTACTTGTACAAAACTCATAATTTGTAATTGATTTCAATGGTAGCTGATTATGTCCCTAGAATTAGACCTAAATGGAAATGCAAATAAATTGTTTTTGAAAGGAAAAAAAGTCTAACTATTGAAACTCTTTAAAAGAAAAATGCTTTTTACATCTTGTCTTTCAATTTCAAACATTTTATTTTCAAAATGATTTCTTTTTTAAGTTCTTCATAAGATCCTCCCTAATATTTTTCTTTTCAAAAGTTTTATCCAAATGCCAAACTGACTTCATTTTACTTTTTAATTTAATTTGAACATTTTCAAATAATTTTTTTTTTTTTGTAATTTCAAACTAATTTTTCAATGTATTTTGTTTTTAGTTTGTTAACAATTTGTAGTATTTATTCACAATTTTCTATCCTTTGACTGAAATAAATATTTTAATCTGCATTTTATTTTATTTTGATTACTTCAAATTCATCTCTAAACTATTAATTTTTAATTTGACTTATTTGCGATCTCAATGTTTTAATTTACTGTTTCAATTTTTTTTTAAAGCGATTTCTGAATCAATAAATAGTATATTATTTTTATTATTCTATATAATCTAGTTCAATGATAAAAAGAAAAATTTAAGAGCTAAAGATCATTGGATCAATGTTCAAGCTGTCATTTCTGGTTCTTAAATATCACTTGATTTCCTGACATCATTTTTGTTAAATAGAATTCTTCTTATCTTTAATCAGGTAAGATTTTATATCACTTTTAATATTTCAGTATGAACATTTTTTAAACTTATATATACTCACACAGAAATCATCATTTATCTAATAGATATAGAAAACAACTGTTACCTTCTGTTTCAAGATCCTTTTTTTTCCCATATGTCATAGCATCGGCAGGGACGCAAACCCGCAACAACCGTCTGCAACCAACTGCTTGCTTGCAAGGCTGCTGCGTTGACCTCTCAGCTTCCACTCACTTTTTTGTATAATTTTTTATTTAACCTTTTTTTTTTATGTAAACAAAGGAAGCAAATCAACCTTCCCCAGGCTATAACTTAAAAACACTCTAAATGTTGAACAAAAAATCAAAAATAGAATGAATCCACCTTTTCTTGGTAGCTCTTATGTTTATAAACATACTTTTGTCAACATTGTTAGTAATTTAGAGTAATATTAATTTATCAACCAGATGGAATATTGCACTTAGAAGCTATTAAACTCATTAATTATACAAGGCTGGAGACTACATCTCACTTTTAACACCTTGATAGTAATAATTAAACAAAATTTAATCTGTAAACTTCAAATTAAACATAGTTCTTAAAATAAACATAACTCTTAAGTGCCACATTCCAGCTGGTTGATAAATCAATTTCACTCTGAATTACTAACAATGTTGACAAAGGTATGATTATAAATCTCAGAGCTACCAAAAAAATAGATGGATTCATTCTATTCTTGATCTTTTGTTCAACATTTAGAGTGCTTTTAAGTCATAATCTGGAGAAGAATGATTTACTCCCTTTGTTTACATATACATTGAGCTATATTTCCAAAGCATTCAAATCTTTAAAGATCAAACCAGTTGAGTTTTATAAATTGATTTATTTTTTCATTCTCCCTCAACATTATTGTTTCTGTTAGACCCTGTTCATATAAAAGCTATATTTTGTTTTCTCATTTGCATCTCTAATGCTAATTTTTTAATTTTATAGTCATTTTCAATATGATATCTAAACATCTTAACTTAAATTTTTTAAACTGATATTTATGGGTTGTTGTTTTTTTATTTCATCCACAGTATTTTTCAAAGTGTTGATTTTCCTATGGCTTCTTTTGCATTAGTATAAATAATATTTAGAAAATTAATTATTTTATTATTTAAGCTTTGTGATTTAAGTATGGCACATTGTAACTCATGTTATTTATAAAACTAACCATTAGGTGTAATTCATTAACTATGAAAAATCAATTAACATGCCTAATCAAGAAAACTTATACTGTTTATATACTATGATGTTGATATACTATTTCTAATAAAAGTAGTATTTTCTGGCTCTATGATTTTCCTCATTCTCTTACTTTTTTACAATACTTTTTTAGTCTCTTAAGTTTAAAAATAAAACTTTTAAATGTGTCTTGCCTATATAAGCATAGACTCAAAATAGTATTTTTTTATTCTAAAATAAAACCATTATTAAAATGACAACAAAGCAATGTATATGGAATAAGAGAGGAAAGACAGAAATTATTGGATTCAATTCTCATTTGCTATTATTAATGCCATTGCAAAAATTAAAGAATTTAATTTATCTCTGAATACACTTTTGCTAAGGAATCAAAATATTAAATCTTTTTTTTTACTTCCAAATTCATTTTTACATCTTCACAATCCAGTATAAACATAAAGATACAT
Organism: Epiperipatus broadwayi; assembly: GCA_028023455.1. Taxonomy (NCBI): domain Eukaryota; kingdom Metazoa; phylum Onychophora; class Udeonychophora; order Euonychophora; family Peripatidae; genus Epiperipatus; species Epiperipatus broadwayi. Next base: position 951,811 of record JAQFVV010000087.1, read on the forward strand.
ATTAAGAATCTTACTGGTAATAAGCAAATTGTTTTCATAAAATTAATGTGACTTATGTGAGGAGGAAGGCAGAAAGATCTGGCAGTGTTGGCAGGGTAAATTTGGACAAGTAACAACCAATACAAATAATACTTGCTCAGACATGTTACTTAGTTTGAATGTCTAACAGTTCAAAATGAATCTACCTATCATTCTCCAGTACATGTATGTCCTTCTTAAAGAGAGGTTTTATTAATTTTGAATATTCTATTTATGCAAATGTTTATTCTTGCTATGACTTTGTCTTCTATGAAAATGCAATGGTGTAGTCTTTACTTTACACCTTTAGCAAAAAATAGTATGAATGTTATTTCTGATTGAAAATGGATGATGATGACTGTAGATTTGGTTTTTTGAATTTGTTGCACAATATCATCACAGGATGATAAAATTGTTCACATACTTTTTCATTTACTACTACTATGACTAAAAAAAAACTCCAAAATTCACAACAATCTATGATTTTTGTCTTTTTACTATAATTAAGTCACTTCAAAGATTTTTTTGAAATACTATAATTTACCAATTACAATATGATATAACGTAATTACAAAATCAAACTTTCCAGAACATAAAAGTTTTAAGTGTGTAAGAAATCAAATTAAAGTGGCAGATTATTAGAAAATAAGTTAAAATGTATGATCTAATATGCCAGACAACCTGTTTTTTAATCAAACCATGATTTGGATTTACCTAAGAAGCTGAACTTTTTGATTCAAGAAAGACCACAGAAATTTATTACAATTGATAATAAACCTTTTCCCCCATAGTCTGTTTAAAATTGAATCATGTTTGAGTCATGAATACAATGTGAATGAATAGCATTTGTGCATTATCAACTCAAAAGTCAATTTGAAAGTGATCCTGATTAAAATAAATACTGTATGTACAAATAAAACATCATATGAAAGTGTAAGTTGTTTTTAAAAAGCATATGCTATGATAAATAAACCATCTATTGAAATATAAAAGTTATTGTACTGTTGCTAGGATTGCATCTATGTCATACATTATTTTTTGATTGGTAAAACTGAGACAGTCAAAACTAATATGCTTAGAAAGATTTGACAAACCATCTCACTTATTCCAGTCTATATGAAATGTAATCAATAGTCACCTTATTAACCACTTGCAATAAAAGTTCCTTACATATCTCATTAATCTAATTCTTAAGAAAAACTTTGTTAAAGTGATAGCCAAAACACAGACTAAAATCAATTTTTTTTTAGATTTTCTAAATCATTAACATAAAGATTAAAAGGGATATTTGTTCAGTACTTAGGAAAGTTATGAAAAGATGGCTGATTTGTTTAATAACTGAAAAAATTAAAAAGTAAACAGTCTAGCAGAGTTTTTAAAGTGTCTATACAATTTTTTTGAAAGATTATAATCCTTAACTAGGGCATTCTTGGTTTTTGCTAAGCAATGAAAAATAACTTGATTTTTTCTTAGAAAAAATTAGGATATGATGACAAACAGGTGTTTAACTTAAAAAAATATTAACAGGACAGTGAAGTTGCGTTAGACCACATTCTTTAGTCAAAGTATAGAAAACAGTCAAAACTATATTTTAAAATAGAGATTTGTCTTTTTACTCCAATTTCAATAAACATGTTTTTTTAATAATTAAATTCAAAAATCTTCCTAAAAACACACACACATACAAATATCTTTACATTCATCACAAAAAGTGCTATAAGAGTTTGATAATTTTATTCTTAAGATATCAAAAATGCATTCTTTGATAGCCAGAAATAAATTAGATAACTTTTTTAGTTAGATACTTAGAGATGAGAAGCATTCTCATAAAAAGTTAGAATTATAAAATGGAAACATTTGCTAGACCATTGCTGCAAAAAAGCCAAATCACATATCACTGAGAGTGATCTGTGATTGATGATAATGATTTTAATTTAGTTTTAATAAAAATACTTTTCTTATTCAGTGAATAAAAGGAAAAACTCTAGTTCTGTTTATGTTATCTAAATATATCATTTTTTGTTATTACGAATTAATAAATAATACTGATTTATATAACCAAAAAATATTACAAATAATAACTGCATTTTACAAATAATAAAATATTTTACTTGTAGACTAATACTTGTAAAATTACCCAATAATTTTGTATTTAATACTGATCTACAACAGTGGTGTGCAACCAGTGGAGCATGTTCCCTCAAGAAATCACAGAAAAATTGTTGGAGGTCATGAAAATTTTAAGAAGTTCTCGTATTGAATAATAAATTTTTAATTGAAAAAAAACAAAAACCTAAACACTGTTAAAAAATTTGAAACTGCTCAACTCATTATTGAGTGTGTGGCCACTTTTGTGTTTAAACACTTCTTTATATTCCAATCCATTTTGCACAAACAGCACATCATAATGGCAATTTGCTAATATTGCACATTTCTCTTGTTCACTCTCAGAATTTTGATCTTTGTATTAGTATCTTCATAACACTGATATGTAATAACTACATTCTTGACTGTACATATTTTCTAAAACAGACTAAAAAAGTTGCAATTCATACAAACCAACAGTTCTACTAAGAACCAGGTATTATTATACATTTTTTGTTAATGTGCAGTTTTTTCAAAGATCTTACATCCAAAGATATGTACTGAAATATGATATAAAGATAAACATTTATATGTGTTAAAATGTTTTATTACTACTATCCTTATATGCTTATAATAGGATGGCAACAACATATAATAGGACACATAAAATTTCAATTTGTAGAGTTGCAGGTGTAAAAAGGTCACATACCAATGATTTATAATTACAAATTATAATTAAATAAGATTATTTTAAATGTCAAATATATCACTTATAATATCAAAATATTGAATATCAAACCTATATATTTAATATAATATAAAGTTTATTTATTAAAGATGTATATTTGTATATGTATATCAATATATACTAAATGTTTATAAGTGTCTCATGGTATAATAATAGTGTATATTTCTACCATGCTCACAATCTATTGTAACAATCCGGATAAGATAGACTTACATAAACTACACTACAGGGCGCCATCTAGGCATTTGAACCTAGAAAAATTTATAAACTAGACAGATACGTAAGTCAAAAAAAAAAATTTTTTTTTTTTTTAAATTTTGATTCTGGTCATTAGCCCAAGTCACTAGCTCAGGGAGTAGCAGAGATTTATATTTATGAATTCTTATCTAAGAATAATTTTTTTAAAAAAAGAATAAAATAAGCCACTGCCAGTAATTAGCACACAACATTTATTTATGCACATATATATAAGATTTAAAATTATTTTAGTATTAGTTTTACATTTTAAAATTTAACTTACATTTTTAACTTTGATTTTTGACTTTAATTTACATTTAGTTTTTATAAATTTACATTTTAATTTTTTTATAAGGTCGCACAGATGGGATTATAAAAGCTTGTTTTAATATGTTGAGTATAGATCGGTTACATAGATTACAATGGTCAAAAACATTTCAAAATAAACATAAACGATCAAAATATAAAATCATTGATACTGACAATTGCAGAGGGAAATTTATAAGTAACCCAATAGTATTCACCATAAGATACTTGCATTGTCACCAATAACTTAAAAGACATCTGAATAAATACATTTTAGATACTCACCGTGAGGTATCATTATTTATCGAATGTCTATATATTTTGATCAAATATGAAATCCAAAACATAATTAACCGATAACGAATCCATGCAAACATCTATAAACAACTTAAATTTAATGTATTTTTATTTAGTGTTGAGTATGAATAGACTACATAGATTTGCATTTGAAAATAAACATTCTATCCCTATTTAACCTTAGGCTAAAATTCATAGTCAAACTGGCATCAATTCATCTGATACATCGATGTATTCAATGTAATAAAATACGGCAGCACAAAAAGTTAAGAGAAGAAATTGCTTGTCGTCAGATAGGAATATTACATCTATCTGCAAAGAAGAGCAATAAAACAAAAAACTCCATAGAAAGGAACTGCAGTATCCGACTTCCTTCCATAGGCAAACGGGAGTGTGCGGCATATGAAGCGATTCTCCTCGTAGCAAATCAATATTACATCTACTAATCACACCAATATATCCAATCCATTGACCCAATTCAACTACGACACAAATAACCTAAGATTACCCTCCCCTAATATAACTTTACAAATCTATACAGCCATTCATGCCCGACTTAAGTTTAACATTTACATAATTTAATTTATCGCACAGCAAAAATCAAAATAAAACTTAAAGAACAAAAAAAAATATAAATGGAAATGATTTTACATAAATAAATAAAAAATACATCAAATAACATTATTAATAAAGAATTTAGTTTGGTCAGATAGGATTCTATTTGTATTATTTACTAAAAGGTTTAGAATTTAGAGTTCTATGTTTTCAAATGAAAATAAAGTTCTTACGATTTTAAAAGGTCCATAATTTGTAGTCGTTTGTAATTCTGAACGGGAATTACCATGCCATACTGAAGATATTTGTTTTGTTAGCCGTTGTTTTTATCCATCTGGAGGTTTTTGCTTTAACTGGTCCTCAATGAAGAAAATGATGTTTCCTCCCTTTTCTTTAACATCTGAAGGAATTGAAAGTGCATCTTTCAATCCCTTCACCTCCAACTCCATACTAATACATATAGTCACATCATAATAATAATTATTCAATAATTTTCAAACTTGTCCTTTTATATTAATTTTGTGGATTGAATTGACATTACGTCATCGATGTGATGGTCCTTTCGCTGAGGTCCTATTCCATTGTTTTTCTCTCCTATTTGACCGCTGTTTATACATATAAATGCCCAAGGCTAGTTTACTAATTAAAATAATCATTTCCATTTTCTGATTACTTAATGTGTTTTCCAAAATTAAAGATATATTTTTATCTCTAAATCTTTTTAAGATTTAGTTTTAAAATACTTTTTCTTTAATAAAGTTTTATTTTAATAATTTTTCATCTGTGCGATTTTATATATATACGAGTTTAAGATTTTCAATTTAAATGTCTAACAAAAAAAAAAAAGAAGTTTTTAAATGCGAACCTTTTATTTTAACTTTATGTTTAATAATAAAAAACAATGTAACGATGTCTGTGCTCGTTACATATCAGTAAAATTGCTTAAAAAAAGTGATCAAAAAAAAAATATTTTACTTAGGGTTAGTAGTTACGGTACACGATTTTCGAAGACATTTACAAAACATACGGTTAGTAATTTTATAAAAGACTATACAGTATACAAGAAAAAAAAATGTTGGCTATCGTTTTTCAAGGACCATTTACATTTACACCTCTTCCCCCTGAGAATTCTATTTTATTTTATACATTTTATTTTTACTCACGGCATGACAAGCAAATTATTTAAATTATTTAGGAAGGTTGCATTGAAGTAAATATATTTTGAAAGATAATGGGTTTATGCGTGTATATTTGCAGCACAATTATAAATACCACCAACTTATTTATGATTTATTGAAATGCTTATATAGGATTACACTGAAGTAAATTCCCAAAAGTACTCTCCGTAAGGTACCACATTTACCATCATAAACTTATGTGGCTGTGCACTCCTATACACATTAAAGCATAATTTATATTAACAAAAAAAAAAAACATATCAATTGCAACCTTTTGACTTTCTTTTTAACAAAATAGTTTAAAATTATTTATACTTTCTCGCATTTTTCTCCCCCCCCCCCCCCCCCCCCCCCCCCCCCCCCCCCCCCCCCCCCCCCCCCCCCCCCCCCAACAAAACAAACAAAAAAAAACCCCAATATTTTAACTTAGATAGGCAGTGCTTTTATAAGATTTAAAGTATATGACTTTATGTAAACAGATACAAATATTTCATTTTGAAAAAAGAAGTTTATTCAGGGTATATGTAGTTTTTATTAATAGATCTGCCCAAGTTGGGTGGCCAGTTGTAACGATCCAGAGAATAGAGAGCTTACCGTGATCTGCACTACAAGGCGCCATCTAGGCATTTGAACCTAGAAAAATTTATAAAGTAGGCAGATACGTAAGTCAAAAAAATATATATATATTTTTTTGTTTTGTTCATTTTTTTTAAGCAAGTTTACTGAGATGTAAGGGCACATACATACATTACATTATTTTTTATTAGTAAACATATAAAAAAAAAAAAGTTTGCCAATAAAAATTTCTTTTTTAAGAATTAAAATAAAAAAATCATCTTAAACACGCATATATATAAAATCGCACAGATAAATAATTATTAAAATAAAACTTTGTTAAAGAAAAAGTATTTTAAAACTAAATTTTCAGAAAAGATTTAGAGATAAAAATATATGTTTAAGTTTGAAAACAGATTAATTAATCTTTTGTAAAATGGAAATGATTATTTTAATTAGTAAACTAGCCTTGGGCATCTAAAATGTATAAGCAATGGTCAGATAGGAAAACAATAGGAACAGAATGGCCAATGAAAGAAATCCATCGGGGAAATCGAACCTCAACGGAAGGATCATCGTCAATGATGACGTAATGTCCATTGGATCCTAAAGTTATGTATAAAAGGAAAAAATTGGAAATAAAAAGGGATTTTGTTTAATTATTAAGAGAGGACTGAGATGTGTTAAGTCAGAAAGTTGGAGGTGAAGGGATTGAAAGATGCACTTTCAATTCCTTCAGTTGTTATAAAAATGGAAAAATGAAACATTGCTTTTCTTATACTGAGGACAACAGGATCGTCGGGGGATTTAATGTGGATTCACATTCAAATGGCAAGCAACAGATAAAGATGAACTGTTTTAAACTGTAAGAACTTTATAATTAATGAACATTAAATTAAAAACTTTCTGTATTTAAAATAATTAAGAAATAGAATCCTATCTGACCAACGTTATTTATTAATTAGTTATAATTTTATTTAATGTATTTCTTTTGTAAAATCATTTCCATTTAGTTTTTTTTTTGTTCTTTAAGTTTATTATGATTTCTGTTTTCCAATAAATTAAAATATATCAATGATTAAACTTAAGTCGGGCGTGAATGGCTATATAGATTTGTAAAGTTATATTAGGGGAGGGTAATCTTAGGTTATTCGTTTCGTAGTTGAATTAGGTCAATGGATTGGATATATTGGTGTAATTAGTAGATGTAGTACGAGATTCGCTATGGGCAGAATCGCTATTATATGCCGCACACTTCCATTTTGCCTATGGAAGGGATTATAAGACGTAGAACACTGTTCCTTTCGATGGAGTTTTTTTTATTGCTCTTCTTGTCTGATAGATGTAATATTGCTATCTGACGAGAAGCAGTTTCTTCTCTTAACCTAATTGTGCTGCCGTATTCGTATTACATTGAACACATCGATATATCAGATGGATTGAAATTTGGTTTGACTGCGAACCTTTGGCCTAAGGTTAAACAAGGATTGAATATTTTCTTTTCAAATGCAAATCTATGTAGTCTATTCATACTCGACACTCTAAATAAAGATGCATTAAATTTAAGTTGGGTATAGACGCTTGCATGGGTTCGTGTCCGGTTGATTATGTTTTTGGTTTTCATATTCGATCAAAATATATATAGACATTCAGTAAATACTGATACCTTACGGTGAGTATCTAAAATGTATTTATTCGGATGTCTTTTAAGTTATTGGTGACAATGCAAGCATCTTATGGTGAATGCTATTGGGTTACTTATAAATTTCCCTCTGCAATTGACGGTACCAATGATTTTGTATTTTGATCGTTTATGTTTATTTTGAAATGTTTTTGACCGTGGAATCTATGTAGCCAATCTATACTCAACCTTTTTAAACAAATCTGTGCGAACTAATAATAGTATAAAATTTAAAATGTAAATTAAAAATCTAAAATAAAAGTAAAAATAATGTTAAATGTTAAAGTAAACATATTAAAATAATAATGTTAAATCTTATATATATATATATGTGCGTAAATAAATTTTTGTATGTTAATTACTGGCAGTGGCTTATTTTATTTATTTTTTAATATTGAAATATAATTGGATAAGATATTATATTATTAAATCTCTGCTACTCCCTGAGCTAGTGACTTGGGCTAATGACCGGACTCAAAATTTAAAAAAAAAAAAAATTTTTTTTTTACTTACGTATCTGCCTACTTTATAAATTTTTCTAGGTTCAAATGCCTAGATGGCGCCTTGTAGTGCATATCACGGTAAGCTCTCTATTCTCCGGATCATTACACTATGTTATGTAATAGTTGATTTTATTTTCAGTTTTCAATCAGTGTAGGATGTTTTTTATAAATAGCTTTCCCATAGACAATTTGGATATTTAATATTGGTCATTAAGTGACTGAAATAAGATTGGCTAACCATTTAAATCTTCATCAATTGACAACTGGAGAGGCTTACAAATAATGCTTTTTTATTTACCATACCTTTACAGAGGACTGTTAGAGAATTTTTTTACCCTGCAATGAGCAATTTTAACCCTTTTTCATAAAACTTTATCCTGATTTTTTACACTTAGAAAAAAATAATGTAGTAGCATATAAATTTTCTAAATGTAATAGAAAAAAATAGTTAGCAACCATCACATTCAAATGGTAAGATATCAACGAATAAACAAAATTCAATGAATTATTTAATAAATCATGTATCATGTTAATGAAGGAAGAAAAGAGTTAGTATTCAAAAACTAAAGTTATTTAAAATGACCAATTCTTAATCTTAACAACAATTGGATGTTTTAAAAAAGATATATTTGTGTTCTATGTATAACAGATGTCCTATGCATCAAATTTTTGCTCATGCACATTAACATCTTAAACAATTTTCTTGCTTGGAAACAGTTTTTTTAACACAGCACTAGTCCTTGTGTAAACATTTTTTCTAGTCAGCTATTGTATGCAAAAATAACATGCAATGTTAAAGTCACAGGGAAAGTAGTCATTCAATGGTATTAATGACAATAGACTTATATTCACTATGAATCAAAAAATAAGGTTTCAACATATGCCACTGATACAGCAGCAAAGATAAAAAAAAAAAGTGGTCTATTATGTATAACAAACAAAATCATGATTTTATCTAGATGCTTAATTATCAAGACTCTAACATGGATTACTAGAATATTGACATATATGCTTTATAGATGAAGTTTTTAATACTATGTTACTTTAATTGCTAATTCTGAAGCTGTTTTCTCTTAAATTACAGAATCAAATATATCTCAAACGTATTTTCAAAAAGCCATATACATCTTTACTCTTTAACACTGATGTACTCCTTCAAACATATCACAATTTAAATAATTATTGATCTGTATTTGAAAAATAGATAAAACACTATAATCAAAGATACCAATAAAGTCTTTGTGATTCCATAACAACCAGGCATGCAAACTTTATGCTATATATTTGGTGAGTTTTGCCTTATTTTATTATTTCTGCAGCAATTTTGCAATTAAAAATTCAATATCTTTAAAGAAAATTGATAATATGATCAATGCTGAAGGATTTAGTTGTTTAACCTCTTCACATGTGTGTAAGAAATTCACCTAGGTCAGTACTAATAACAAAACTATTTTTGTTATATTTGTCACTCTTTACAATTACTCAAGTGTAATTATAAAAAATGGATTTAATAAATAAACCTAAATTTAATTTACTATTATATAAAATAATTAGAAGGACTTGAACTCAGACTTTCAAGCTCCCTACAGCTATGCACTCCATTTTATACAACTGATACATATGACTACATACATGTGACAAAGATAAAGCATGCCACATGAATGTGATCATGTGTATCAGTTGTATAAGATGAAGTGCATAGATGTAGGCAGCTTGAATGTCTGAGTTCAAGTCCTTCTAATTACATTAAGTTTAGGATAGACAATATCCTTATATTTAAATATTATTATATAAATGTAAAACAAAGTTAATGTGATAATAAACTTTGATCAGTTATTTGCTTCCATTCATCAATACATGCATATTTAATATTTAATTATTTTGCTATAATTTGTTATTGTATTCATTTTGTATACAATAAAAAATATTTTTTCTTCAAATTTGATAATCTAAATTTGGACTGTCAACAGATTAAATAAGCTTTGTGGCCTGTTGTATTAGTTTTTATTTTTTTAAGTTTCTATTATTTGAATTTTTGTATACAAATCATTATATAAATTGGCTTTTTCTTAAACATCAGAAATTTTTTATAGCCATACTTGGTACTCTTGCATCTCTCTCTGAATCTGTATTGTATACTATAATAAACTCATCTACTTTTTGCTTCATATTACCAATTATTTTTTCTGGCCATAATTTACTTTTTTCTTCTATCTTAATAAAAACTGTTTATTTGATTTCATTATTTTATACTACATTGCTAAATAATGTTATAAAGACCCAAACAAATTTTAAAAAATTATAAATCTGTATATGCTTCACATTTTTACCTTTAAATTTCTCCCACCCTTCAATTTATCCTGATTATTTTTCACTATTCTGCATGCCAAAAAATTAATGTTAAATACCCCCCATATTCATATAAGCTACAGTCACATTTCAAATATTTATTCTCTTTTAGTCTTTATTCTCTAGTATTTAAATAACAAGTCTCCATTTAGTGTTATCATACATTCTTTCATATTTTATATATACAAAAAATGCAATATTTTACATCTTTAACAATGAATCTTTCAGTAGAACACTGAAATTGAATATATGAATAAGTTTTCTCTGTTGTCTGATTGGCTAATGTTTATTCGTAAGGCTGTCATGTGTCAAATTCATAATCAATTTAAAAAACTATTATGTTTATGCAAAGGAAGTATAGTATTGTATTTACATTTAGTTTTGGTTAGTGTATTATTATGTTTATGTGAAGGAAGTCCGCCATTAAGAAAAACCACTCAGAAAAAAATAGGTATCTGTGCTTTTCTAAACTACAGAGGTATAGTATTTAAATCATAAAGAAAATATAATTACAATACATAAATTCAAGTTTAAAGTGTGGTATTTAATGGTGGGGAGGGGGGATAGATGCTATAGTATCATTTTTACATTTAGTTTTGGTTAGCATATAATTGAAGTCAAAACAACGGCCTTTCAGGCTGATGTACATTTCACGCATTTATTTATATAATATTAAATTCTTTTAATTTACATTAAATGTTTAGAAAAAATTATTACAGCAACCAAAATTTTAAAAAAACATGGCGTATTTAGGCCAGTTATATCTGGTAAGATCAAAAAATATTTAAGACTTTTATTAAAATTTTCTAATTGCTAATTTTGTTCATGGGATTCATTAATATATACTTTTTCTGTACAGATATATTTTTTAATGAATTAAAACTAATACTTTTCTGAAAACTGCTATATAATTTGTATACCCTGCTTTAAAAATTTTTGTTGTAGGCTTTGTGGAATTAACAGTATCGATAACCTTTAAGTGCAAATTGATACATAGGTTGTGATACTTTCAATATTTATGCTGAATGATCAAGTTTCTTTTAAAAAGACTAAAAATTTTAATTATGATACAACTATCATTTGATATACATTTAGAAAATAATTTTATAAAAAATCTATAATGTGATAACCTTGAGATTTATAATACATATATAATTTGAAAGTCACAACCTTAAGATTTATAATATATATTTTTTTTTTAAAAAAAAATTTTTTTTTTTATTTTAATTTTTTTTTAAAGAAATTTTAAAAAAAAAAAAAAATTTTTTTTAAAAATTTTCTCTCTTCATAATTAAAAAATAAAAAATATATTTATAAAAAAATTTTAGAGGGAATTAATAATTTTGAAAATTTTTAAAAAAATTTTTTAATTTTGAGGTGGCAAAAAAAAAATTTTTTTACCTCAACAACCAAAAAAAAATTAGCGGTTTAAGGGTTAAGATTTATAATATATAATTTTAAAGTCATTTAATTTTCTAGATAATACAGTTTATATTATATTACAGAAGATTTGAATGTCAAGCATTTTTAGTTGTCTTAAAAATTTTCCAAGTTCCGTTTGGATTTGAATCCAATATATATATATACATTTTAGATGAATACAGTAGCAATTTGCCATAAAATCAACTCTCCAATAATGTTTGTGTATTTTTTATTTAGATTACAATAAAGGGATATAAAAATATTCATCACTTCTAAAATATGTAAGTGATGTGTGCATAATAAAAAGTAAAATAAACTAACAATAAAATAATAGCATAAATTTTATATATATATAAAAATTCTCATGACCATAGTTTCACTATAAGAACAAGTAAACTTTTTAAAATGAAAATCTAAAGCAAACACCTTATATACAACATAAAACAACCCACAATTCAAAGATAATCTCGAATTACTTTTAATATTATAGATAGTTCACATTAAATTGGTGGATTCAAATCCAAAACAGTCATACTAGACATAAAATATTGTTCAATTAGAAGAAAAAAAACTCTTTTGATTATTTTAGATCTGAGACATTAATTTAATAATTATCTTTCATATTAAAAGTAATTAAAGATTGTATTTGGATTGTGGGTAGTTTAAGTTACAATCTGTTTGTTCTTATAGTCAAACCATGTTATGAGAACTTTCTATTAAATTTTAATTGCGCGTGTATTTTATCGATATTATTTTTACTATTCTAGCATTAAGCAATGCTGTATGATAAAGAATTAACTATATGCAATATTTATCTATATACTTATTGGACTGTAGTTTTAAAAGTAATGTAATAACATCGTTAAAACTTTATAAAACTTATATAAATCAAAAACTTAAAAAAATAAACAGTGATAAAGCAACATCATTGTCTTAGTTTAATTGTATTTTTTATTGTAAAAAAAAAAAAATTCTTTCTTATAGAAAAATTTCCTATTAATATAAATGATAATTACATGTAACAAGTGTTGTTTATGATTTTTACACATAAACGTTTATATCATTGATGGCTGTATTATGGCAGAGAAATAAATTCAGTAAATAAGTTTTGATTTTATTTCTAAAAATGAATATATGTATATATTTAAAGTGAAAAACAACTTTTTATTACAACATATACAAAGAGATTATGGAATAGTGATTAGTGAAAGAGATGGTTAAAATTCAATAAGGATCTGTAAAAAAAAAATAGGGAGAGAAAAATGGCGTTTAAGATTCAAATGGTGGCACACATTTGAACAATATTATTTAAGAGAACTTCGAGAATCATATAATAATTGTATTTATTGTAGTTACTTGTGATGTCATACAATGCTAATACATCCAAGTGTCGAATTGAATATGTTACATTCAAGTGAGTAAATGATTTTTTTCTTACTTTATGCAGCTTAGAATCAATCCAGAAAATCTTTAGCTCTTGAGCTCACCAGTCTACCACTGGGCTGTCAGTACAGGGCATTGAACATATTATAGCAATCTAATGCTAAGTAAAAATTATCTTTAAATATGGTTTTATAAGTAAACGTTGTTAATAAAAGAAATTAGATTTAGTTCAAAGCAAACAATGTCTATATATATATCATAACAAATATACCCTGTATGGTTTGATGCTGTGCCAATTCTGAAGCTCAAGATCCTTATTCATGACCTAGCTCTGTCAATATCAGTACTCGGGCTTTTTATTAACTTCTAAGCAGTTATTTACTATTCGATTATATTATTGCTAACTAAGGTTTGAAAACTGTGAGTTATTTATCACCTCAAATATATTTCATTGTAATATGAAACATAATTAATATTTTTCAAGTAAAATATTAATATATAACAAAAAAAATTCTCACTGTATAACTTTTAAATGTGTGTTGCTTAGAAAAACTAACTTATCGAGTTATTCTTTTATTACTTGGTAAATAGGTATCTAACTATTCTTATAAACATGGTAAAACAATGATTTAAAAATGTGCTAAAATCCTCGACTTATGTCAATTGGACACCTAATGACCAATGAATGTCTTCCTCATTGGTTTTTCTGGGGAGAGTGTTGGAGAGATATTTTCTTGAAGCCTGTTTTCCTTTCGTCCATAAATATTTCAAAATCATTTAATATATTTCCAAACTTGTTGGCTGTGAAAGTAAGGATTTTTTTTTTTTACATATTTAACTAATAAAATTAAAATAAGATGATTTTCATTTAGCAACCAACAGAATTAATACAATAAATTTCAAACTTTTTCAGAATAAAAAAAATATATACATAAAAACATTTTTTCTCAGTTTGAATCTTCAAGAGAAATTATATAAAAAAAAACATATAGAGTTATTCCTTTTCCTTTTTTTTTTAAGTTTATATTATTGGTTTTTTTTTTAATTTGACTAAAATCTTTTTTCAGTTCCAAGCTATCATTTTAATAAAAAACATAATGTTTTTTAGTTATATCATTTTTATAGACTTTTATTAATCTCTAAGTAAATGCTTGTAGGAAAAACAAATAATCCTCTAGTCACACACAAGAGATTATTTGAAAAGATTATTAGACGTAGAGTATCTTTATATACAAAATAGCAATAATTTTAATAAAAATTATTTCATAACTTTTCCAAACAATCAATTTTCAATTTTAAAACTTTCTTCACATATAAAAATTACCTGATAGAGAGGTGAGTCGTTGAATTTTTTGTTTAATCAAAAACGATTAATGAACTAACAGTTAATTGTAGCTTTCATGATTCACGTTTCATCCTTGAAAATATTCGACAAAGTTTAGAAAAAAATGGATAATTTATATCCTGTCACATGTCAAGATTCATCAAAGATAAATAAATAATAATATAAAAAAAATTTCTACTTTCAATTTCGATTTATTGAACATGATTGGTGGGCCACCAAAGTTATATATTGCTTTTGCTAGTCTTTATCCTCCTTATCTTTGCTCTTTTTTTCTTTCCTTCCTTCCATTATCTGTTTATTTTATTTGCACTACTTTATTCAATCAGTTAGTTAGTACAGAGCCCAACATAACCCTCTCATGCCTTACCCATTCAATAGAATTGTGGTTATACAACCCATATATCAAGTCTTTAATTACAATTACAGTAATTATAACTCAAATACTTTTTTAAAAAATATGTTTTTGTTTGTTGGTTTTTAATTTAGTATAGCTACATTTCTTAATGAATGGTTTACTAATCATTAAATGCAAAAATCGAATAAAAATGATGTAATAAAATGCGTGATCTCAAGAGGAGAAAAAAGTTTATTTTTCATTTGCTGGTGCTAACTTAGACTTAAGAATTTGCCTAATAATTCTTTGATCACATTGAGCAGAAGCTGTCTAATATCTTATTTCATTCACATTGATCAGAAGTGTATAATTTATAACAGGGGGAAAAACATTGTTCATAGTTAAATGACCTTTTTCATTTCAAATAAATGAATGTTAAACCCCTAAAATTCAAATTAGAAACAGAAGTGGTTTATATATTCTTGGGAGATCATAGTGATCTATCAGAGAGAATTATACAAAACAAATGCGTGATTGACAATTAGTAATAAATATAGTTTAATACATCGTGTCTATTGAAAGTAAAGTTACAATCGTTTATGAAAGAGACAAACTAGCTGATTAATTATGAATCAGCAAGTGAAAATGGATAGTCCTAACTGTTAATGTTATGTTATGGCTAAGAAAAAGTTAAAATAGAACATTATGTAAATTATAATGCTCATATATTTATTTTCAGTCTTTTTAAATACTATACTTGAAATAAAAGGGGCAAGGAATATTAGCTGTTAATTAAATTGTCATATAAAAAAGTGAAGGCAAACATTGGTATAGTTTTGTGCTGCTGAATTGCAAAGTGCAATTTGTCAAGCATTGGTGGTCAAAAGGTCAACGACCACTGCTTTATAAGCAGTTGTGCCGGGTTAGCGGGTTCGCTTCCCGGCTGATGCTATGATACATGGGAAAAAAGAGCAAGTGCAATTTTTGCAAATAAAAAAAACTTAAACATGTTTGATTTAATAATGATATACTATCCAAAGAAATGACTGTAGGATTAATATTATAAAACACTCATTGAATTATTTATAATAATAAAAATGAAAGAATTACAATAAAAGTGTACTACAAATAATTCTTAAAAACTTATACATTGTAAACTATTGTTAAATAAGAAAAAAAAATTATAACAAAGGTTATTATAACATGCTGTTACAAAAAAGGACCTTTAAATTATTTAGAAAACAACATCAAAAGATTAAAAATATTTATCAAATAACACCATTGACAATTCCATTGAGTTCAATTGATTGCTTAAATTTTAAAAAAAAAAATGTATCCCAGAGAATGACTTTGATTAGCAGTTATCATTGGTTCATTCTAACATTGAACCCTGATCACAATGTTGGGGGAGAATAATCTAATACTAAAAAAAGTACTTTCTAATATATTTCTTGAACCAAAGCTATAATAACTTATAATACTATTATGGTTTATAAAATGTCTGGCTAAAAACTACTAAAATTATACTAGTCATCACTTTCAAGATTATATAGTTATTCAGGTAAAAGGATACTGTACTTAAAAGACTAAAAGAATAATTCCTGAAATATGTCGCCTATATGATTACTGACTTGTAAACCTGAACTATGAACCTGATCACTTGACTAAAATGTAATTGGAAAATTTGTCATCCTAGTGAATTTATGAAAAAAATTGTCTGCACTCTACAATACAATAAGTAATAAGGATTACGAATAATTTTGCCAAGGACATAAACTATACTGACCAACTTTGAATATTTCAACTTAAAAAAAGAAACCAACCTTTCAAACATGTTACAGAATATCTTCATTGATTTTTATCATATCATGTATGGTATAGAATGTACCCGGTTTATATACAATATATTCTTATATTAATGATGTAATAATTTTAAAATAAATTAATGATTATTCAAGAATAGATATTAAAATATATTTCCATGAAAAATGGATGACTATACCCAACAAAGACATCTGTTCATTTTTTTTTTTTTTTGTAACATCTATTTAACATTTGTGACATGGTGATATACATTTGCACATCATATTTGCTAATAATAATTTTTTTATTCCAAATAAGACAGGTCTAATGTTTTAATGAAGGTTTGTGATGGTGGTGTTTTAGTTGCATTTATATGTTGGACTTTTTCCATCATCTAATATGAGTATTGAATGTCTTTAGAAAAAATTAACTTTATTTAAATATTCCAAATACATTCAACTGTTAGCAATAGACACAGGTTAGTATACTAACCTGTGTCTATTACTAACTATATTAACCTGTATGCTATCAACTAAAAATTGAATGGTATTTGGAATATTTAAATAAAGTTTAATTTTTCTAAAGACATTCAATACTCATATTAGATGATGGAAATAGTCCAACATATAAATACAACTAATACAGGTCTAAGTTTACAATATTTTTTGATTTTATAACTATTTTATATATTTTTTCCAGATTTGTATTTTTTTTTACAAAACTACTGTTTTTCATCTTATAAAGTTTTCAGGGGGGGGGGGGGGATTCCTTTTATGCCCAAAGAGTAGGAACAGTAGTTGCATAAACAAATATATTTTTTCTTTCTTTCTTATTCCAGCATACTATTGTATTCTATTTACTTAGATTTATAATATAACAGGTTTTATAACATGGTCTTTTATGTAATGAATACTACTAAACTCATCTGATCAAGCTTTATTATTTCATTTACAATATGTATTTAACATCCATTAGATGATGTTATTAATAAGTAGTTTAGTATTTAATAAAATTGTTATCGTTGTTAAAAAAAGCCTATTCTCATTAGTTCTTCTTTACACATGGATTCTTCATTCCCATGGTATACATTTAATTAATTAAAAATAATTATATATGCGTAATTATGGTTTTAAATGTTTGTGCTTTGTACTCAACTATCAACTGGACATGCTGACAGGAATAAAAGATTTATGTAATTTAAAGGATTAAAATATATGTAAAAATTATCCTTCAATCCTACAAGTGATACCCACTTTTAAAAGTGCTTACACTATTTAATTACAAATAAAACTGCCTTTATTACACAATTTTAAATAGAGGATAATTTCGTGTAAAGAAATACTCACTGAATTTTGTAAATATACACAGAAGGAATTGTTTTAAAGATATAGTGCAGAAAATTCTTAAAAATGTATATCTTGTAAAATTATTGTTACAACAAAATACTGTTTGTAAGACTGATAAAAAACAAAACAATTACAAAAAAAAAAAAAAAATACAACAATTACTGTATTTACTGACATATAGGATGTATATATATTTAAATATTACACATTTTTAAGAAAAAAAATAATTTTCTACATTTTTTCATGAATTTCCACAATGATTTACTGTAGTAATTTTATAGTTATTTACATCTACAAAAAATGTAACTAGAGAACAATGTAGTTAGGTACCTTTTAATCTTCATCCTCAAAACCCAGAAATTTATCTCCAAAGCAAAATTAAAAATCACTTGAAGCCTCTTCTTTAGAAAGTGAGTCTTTGTATAATAAATCAAGATCTGTGCCATCAAGTGAATTGTTAATTCCATATTTCTTAAATGCATATATAACTGTCTCATGTTTCACAGCAACCCATGATGTTTTGAAGCATTCGCAAATCTGAAAAAATCTAGGCCTCTTCCTTTTTTCTGATGATGTCATTTCAAAATATGTACACTGCATCCAAATGTTCTATTTCTCCTTCATAAATCCTTTAAATGGTTTATTAGTGCAGACATCTAGAGGTTGAAGCTGACTCATTAAACCACCTGCCATTACATCTTGAATTTTCAGTTGGTTGATTTTATTTTTCACTGCTTCTGTTCTGCGACTTCAAAGCTAATCCCATATTAGCAAGGCAGAATCTGCATTATTTTTTAGCTGTTTTGCCAAGAAATCTCAACATAAAATATCACGGAACACTGATAATGTTCTTACAAATCCACTAAGTTTAAATGTTACTCTACATTCCTGAAGTGTGATCATGCATGTGCATATTGGATGAATTGTAACCCTGAGATGTCAGTGGATCTGAACTTTATTTTACTGGAACGCTCCCTCTTTCAGAAATAAAGCATAAAATATATCATGCAACTTATTATCTTTACAGAACAGAAAAACATTATGGAAATTATTTATTTAAAACCACTGCTTTTGCAAGAGGACAAAATGCAATAGAATACTTACATATGTATATTAATATAAACCAGAAGTTTTAGACTAACTGAAATTTCAATTCATAATTTTAATTACCAGTGGATGACACATCCCCATGTTTTAGGTATATTTTGAAGGCAAAAAAAGTATATCCTATACACCAACAATTACGATAAATAATTTAATAAACAAGACCAAAAATTACAACTTTTTATCAAGTAATACTTTGGCAGATAGAAAGAGTAGTTTGAAGCTTCAAAAGGCATATTTTTTGATCAACAGTTAGTGCTTCTGTGAAAGGGGGGGTAGTATTTTACAGTAGATTATTTAATTAAGCTCAAATGAAGTTAATTGATTGACTGAGTTAAAGTTAGAAAGAGAAAATTCTATGGCAGAGACTGACTCAGGGATAAAGAGATAAGATTGGCAGTTATTATGAAATGCTTCTATTATTGACCATTTATCACAATACTGGAAGGCAGATAATCTAGTATTGGCAAAAAATGTTCCTTAACTCAAATCTATGGTTTTCCACATTCATGTTGTTGATGTCTATAAGATGTTGAATTAAAAGTTATTGGACATATGTGATTGTTTTCAAGTCATGTACTTCTTTGGAAATCAAAACATGTGTTGCAAAAACCTAGAATAAGCTTTGAAATAATACACTAATATTTATGATTATCTGGCAAACTTGACCTGCTAAATTATGTCCACAATTCAAGAAATAAACTATTCAAAGGTTATAAATAACCTTGACAAGAATTTGAACCATATTAGACTGGATATTTGAATCCAAAAATGAAAGGCCCCTTAAATATGCTAGTGAGCATTTTCAATAATAAAGCTATAGAAAATACCTTGACATATGCATGGGCACAAAAAAATAAGTTAATTTACAGGTAAGAATCTAATTTTTGTTTTCATCAAGACAGGCCAATATTTATTAGAAGTATTGTTTTTTCTTTGATAATATAAAATGTTTCTGTGGGAGCTAATACAGTCTTTTTTAAATCTCTCATTTATAAAGTTTACATGAAAATTTTTAGATTTTCCTTTCATGGCATAAGAGAAGTGAAGAGGGTAGTTGATGAAGGAATGACATTTCTCTTTCCTTTTTCTTTCGCCCTAACATATTAATGTATTGTATATGAAATAGAAATGCATCTAATATATATATTGATATTCTTATATTAATGATGAAATATTTTTTAGATAAATTAATAAATATTCAAGTATAAAACATATTTCATGAACCAATGATTATATGTCGAAAGTATCTGCCCAAATTTTCCATGACATAATGATATTAATATCAAGTTTATTTTAATAAAATTATTACCATTATTAAAAAAAAAAAAACATATGCTCATCAATTCTCTTCATATATATAAAGTTGTACTTTTTATCTCCATGATCTATGTCATTAAAAATAATTACGTGTGCAATCATTATTCTATGAGTCTAACAGGAGGAAAAAATAATATACAATTTAAAATGTCTGTAAAAATGGTCTTTTTTTATATTTAACTAAAAAAATCACTGTATACATTAGAAATAATAAATTATTATTGAAACTAATTACAAATAAAGCTGTCTTTATCAGATGATTCTTTAGCTGTCCAAGATAGAGAAAAATGATATGGAAATGTAACTGTTCCTATCAAACAAATTAATTAGTTACAATAGATTTACAAATAAAATAGCAACTGGTTGATTCGTCACACCATTATCTTTTACTGTGTAAGCTTGTGGTTAAGACCTGTAGAGATCCCTACCTTCGCATTTTCAAGCGCACATGCTTTAGGTTTATTGCCTTAGTGCTATTAAATAAAATATTCAAAATATCAATGTCTCAGTAACCTCATTGATCAAGTCACATAAATGGAACATCAACATCATTTGGCGTGCTAATCATCAATCTCATGTCAATTTTTTTTCTTATTACAATATATGTATAATTTATCAGCACCATTTTATCAAAAGCATAGATAATTTCTGTGGTTTAAATTACGTTACTATTAACTAATAATACATATTTTTAATGATAGAAATTATTTTTAACAAAGGTAATATACTTTTAATTTTAAATTAAAACTAAATGTATCTATTAATTTTTATTTTACATGATCATTAATTAAATTCCACATTTCAACAAATTTTTCTATTTATGCTCTAAATTTAATACATTTTCAAATAACTCATCATCATTTCTTCTAAATATATGTCTACAGGCAAAAGAAAAAATGTAAATGATTCCCAAAACGCATTTCAAAATTAATCATGTCTAACTAATTGGTTCAAGTAATCGTTTGCCAACTATCCAATGATAATTATATCACTCTATTTTAGAAATATCATTTAAATATAGGGGATTTGAACTCAGACTTTCAAATACCCGTTAACTATCCACATTATCTCATACCACTGATACACATGACCACACACATGTAGAAAAAATAATACCAATATAAGTATTTCGTGCTGAACCAGCACTCATCAGTTGGTCCAGATTATCATCTCCCACATATATATATATAATAAGTGCTCAGTTTATATTAAGATAGCAAATCTTCATACTTTAATGAACAGGCTTTAATCTACTCCAACCTCCAACTTTTCAGCCATCCATACCACTGAAAATCTGATGATGAAATGCCTAAATCCCATACTGATGCCAATAGTATTGCCATGCCCATGTTGACCTCAAGTCACTCTGACCCGCCCCCTCATGTATATGACCTTATCAATCTAAATACATGACATGGGCAGGATGCAGGCTTAATGTGTAAATATTTGAAATACAGGCACTCTTCACATACATGGAGCCTAGTGGGATTTGGGTGTTTCATCATCAGATTTTCAGTGGTATTGATGGCTGAAGAGTTGGCGTAGATTGAAGCCTATCCATTAAAATATGAAGATTTGCTATCTTAATATAAACTGAATACTGATTATATATGTGTGTGTGTGTGTATGTGGGAGACGATAATCTGGACCAACTGATGAGCACAAAATACCTATATTGGTGATTATTTATCTTTTCTACATGTGTGTGGTGATGTGTATCAGTGGTATGAGATACTGTGGATAGTAGACAGGTACTTGAAAGTCTGAGTTCAAATCCCCTTCATTTACAATTAGGCCCCAGATATATAAAGAGTGCCTGAATTTCAAGTACCATTTAACTAAAAAGAATTATTAGATAATTACAAAATAACATTAGTATATAAAATGCATTTTTAATGTTAGAAATTCTTATACTTCTTTAACACAGATGAGTAATTAAATCTTTCATTAAAGAGTAAATATAGTTTTTATTGATATGATTATTAGATAAAGAAAAAGATAACATCAATAGACATGTGGTGATTTAAACAAGATATAGGTCATGTAAAATGCAACTTGGGAGCCATTTATATTTTTATTTTGCTGTAACCACATTAAAAATTAAAGTTACTTGCAAAATATACTTATACAAAAGAATGATGAAATTGTCAATAATTAATATACTGTAGATTAATAGTTATATATATATAAATTCTTAGTCAATCAATAAATAAATCAAAATAATACAACTTAATTTAATATCATCTAATCCAGTGATGGTGAACCTATGGCACGTGTACCAGAGTTCGAATTTGCAACTATTTTATATATCATAATTTTCTTCAATATGTTTTTGTTGCTAAAATCTGTACTAATGAAAATTTACTGTAAACTAAAAGTAAAATAAATAAATATAATGTTAGAATTCAATTTACAATTGAACTCTGATTAGAAGCAATAAATTATGATATTGTAAGTCGAATAAAGTGGTACTGGTATACAGTGATGTCATATTCTGTAAACTTGTCAAATGATTCCAATAAAACTAGAAAGTAAACTCAGTAAAATATTTTATAACTCTTTGAAGTAAATTTTTTCAAATCTAAAGTAAAAGTAATCAAATGGTTTACTGTCCCAATCTTTTTTGATCTAAACGTGTCGACTTCATTTCATTTACTTTTTTAAAGTAATCAAAATCACAAACAAAGGCTCATTTAAATTTACTTTTAAATAAATTTGTTACCATTATATTAATATAACTAGTGAAAATAAAAAATAAAAATTATCAAGCAGACAGTTTTGTAATTCGAACTTAAATCGAAAACTTTGCGTGCGAAAATATATTTGTAAAATAATATAGGCGCTATTGCACCTGACCGCAAAGCTACTTTTTACTTAAAAACAAAATAAACTTATATTACTCTGCAAGCGCTTTTAAGAGACATGCTCTCATCTTCATAGCTAATATAATTTTATTTTTTTTAAGTAAAAAGTAGCTTTGCGATCAGGTGCAATAGCGCCTATATTATTTTACAAGCCGAGAATTTCAAAATTGGTGGACTGATGAGTATGGAATAATTAACAAAGGCACCAGGGTAGTATGTGTTTTATATTCTGTAATAGTTGTATTGAGAACATCATCAGTTTATGAGACCAATCACAAAATCTCTGTGAAAAAAGTAAAGATGAACAAAAAGAATATATTACCCAAGCATTTAAAAATATAAATATTCAATCAACATCTATAATGAAATTTATCGAAAATCATTCAAATATAACTGCTGCTAGTTTTTTCCAAATGTAATTGCCAGACATGGGAAACCTTTTAATGATGAAGAATATATGAAAGAAGCTTGGATGAAATGTGCACCAGTTCTTTTTAAAGATTTTGAAAACAAAGCAGAAATTATTCAGAGCATAAAAGATTTGTCATTGGCTAGAAATACAGTTAAAGAAAGAATCCTGCATATAAAATCTTTTAATTTAATTTTTCTCTGCCTTGATGAAAGTCTAGATATAAATGGATCAACTCATTGGCTATTTTTATTCACTATTGTGTTGGGAATAATATCAAAGAAGAATTGATCAGTTTAATCTCATTAGTAACAACAAAAGGAATAGATATTTGCCATATAGATGTTGCCAAAATTGTATCAGTAACTATAAATGGTGAATATGACTGGAAAAGTTTTCTCAATTTATTTACCAACTGTATTGGACATTAAATTTTGGGTTTTCATTGCATTATACATCAGCCTGTTTTATGCATGAAGGCCAGCTTTAAGCCACAGGATATTATGAACGTTGACTAAGTTAATCAATTTTATATTTACACATTCAATGAGGTAAACTCAGTATATTATAGTTTGCTTATAGACAACAATGTCCGATGATTAAGTTGAGAAAAAGTACTTCAAAAATTCATTGAGTGTTTAAAAAAAATTAGACTGTTTTTATGAGCTGAAAAAATCAGTGAAAAATATAATGAAATAATGAATGTTGAATGGCTTTCAAAATTAATGTTTTTTTACTGATATGTGTTCACATCTAATTGAATTAAATGTGAACCTGCAACGTTATAAGACAATTGTTGTCATGTTTGATTTGAAGTTAAAATTACAAATTTTCAATGGTGATGTTATTTCTTACACCTTCAAATATTTTCCAAATCTAAAATGTTCAACTGATTTAGAATCTCATGAGAAATCAGATCAAGTAAAATTAACGCAAGACTTTTGTGCTGTTATTCAATTGATAATTGATTAATTTACACAGTTCAGATAATTTTCAGAATGGATAGACTAAAGTTAGAAATTTTTGAGTGACTTAATTTGAAAGATATGGAAATGCAATCAGGCGATTTTCAATCCAATTCTATATGGAAACATAAATTTGTTGACTTTATGAATGAGTTAGAAACAACGGAAAATGGTGGATTATTGGATATATGTAAAAAGAATGCTGAAAAGGAACTATTGACTGCCTGGAATGCTATTCCTGAAACATTTAATTGTATAAAAAATTAGCAACCACTATATTATCAATTTTTCCCTCTACATAGGCATGAGAATTAAGACACAAATTTAATTAGACAGTTCGAGAAATAGAATGTCAGATGAATCTAGTTCAGCATGTATATTAAAAATGACAAAATATGAACCAGATATAAAATATTTGGCATCCAATGTACAACAGAAAAAAATCTCATTAAATAATATCTATTCACAATGAATTTGTTTATTTCCAAAATTTTGTTTTAATTACTATTAATTTTCTACTATTATATTTTATTCAGCTTGTGCTCTTCTAAATAAATATTGATCACTTGTATTTAGTTTATTTACAAATTTTGTTTATTATTTTGTTTTATAAACTTTTAAAAAACTGCATTCTAATATGAACGTTCTTAAGATGCTATTTTTAAAATGTATCATGTGACAAAGAAGGTACTACAGCTTTATACACTCTAGTGGTCATTACTAAAAATAAACTCAAAAAAAAAAAAAACATTTTTTTTTAAAATTTATATATAAACATCAATTATACATGTTCTTATTCATTTCTTTACTACCATGTAACTACTATCTACAATCCACCAAACAATTCATGTCTTATACTAATAATACATATACCTATAAATCTTTTACAGCTTCCAATAATCTAATAATGACTACTTCCCTTCCAATTTTATAGAACCATTGATCATATTAATACATTTATGTGCATTTTCTTGCATGTTTTTTTTTTTTAACTTTTACTACACATTAACATCTTCATATTTTTTCACAATTTATTATAATGTCCTGTTCCTAAATAATGATTATATGGTTTAAATTTAGCTTCTTTCCTTTTTATTGCTCTATTAAGCTCTTTATCTCTTCATTCAATTTTACCATATATTTTTCTAAGTATATTATTTATTTTTTATTTCTCAAATATGTTTTGTCTTTTTGAACCATTTACCTTATTTTTTGCTTTTCCCTGCTCCCTAAATTGTATTTTCATAAATCCTATTGACTTTTTCTTTCCAATTAAAGTTATAACAGCTATTTTTTCAATTTTATTGTACCAAATTTCATAATCAAAAAATAAAATGATAGAATTATATGCAAAAAAAAAAGATGTTTATTTTCAGATTTTCTATATATTTATTTGAAAATTATCAAATATTCACAAATTAAGAATATAATGTGCTTGCATTTACATATATTGCTAATTTTTGTGCTCTAACAATTTTTTTGTTTACTGGTCTTTTACTTTGGTATTAATTTCTCATTTATTCTAGCTTTAAATCATTAAGCATCACATGATCACTATCTCTTATACTAGCACATATTTGTTTATAAACAAAGCAAAACTCTCCATACAGTATTGCTACCTTGTGCCAACCAGAGTAATCAATGAATGCCAGGCTTGTGCATAAAATCCCTATCTAATGCCTACTCATCCAATATCCCCTAATGCCTACTCATCCAATATCCCCATACTAGTTTCTGGCTTGTGGCCATCATCAGTGAGGAGCTTTGGATCTGAGAGCACTGCACCTAGATCTTAGGATCTAATGCAACCCTCCAGCACCCACCTTTTCTCTACTTAACTACAAAACTATGAGAATGAAATTGAAAACACAAAAATATTTTCAATCTAAGCTCAATAGCTTATATAGTCATACGAGTCTGAACTCAGTTCAGCACCCATACATTTTGGTGTCTTTGGCTCTTTAACAACCATAGCCACCATTATCCTATTAGGCAGGATTGGTGTTAAACCATTTGGCATCACGATCACTATCTCTTATACTAGCACATATTTGTTTATAAACAAAGCAAAACTCTCCATACAGTATTGCCACCCTGTGCCAACCAAAATGTATGGGTACTGAACTGAGTTCAGACCCGTATGACTATATAAGCTATTGAGCTTAGATTGAAAATATTTTGTGTTTTCAATTTCATTCTCAGTTTTGTAGTTAAGTAGAGATAAAAGGTGGGTGCTGGAGGATTGCATTAGATCCTAAGATCTAGGTGCAGTGCTCTCAGATCCAAAGCTCCTCACTGATGATGGCCACAAGCCAGAAACTAGTATGGGGATATTGGATGAGTAGGCATTAGATAGGGATTTTATGCACAAGCCTTCTGGCATTCATTGATTACTCTGGTTGGTACAGGGTGGCAATACTGTATGGAGAGTTTTACTTTGTTTATTCTAGCTTTATTAGTGATTTATTTTTAAAGAACAAAATTTTTAATTTTTGTACATAGATGCAAGTATAATCAGGAAAGTAGCAAAATTTCAATTCACTATGGAATGGAACTTATTTTAACATTTTAAAATATATTTTGATTTAATATTTTTATTGATTAAAGGAGTTTTTAAATATTAAACCAATGTATATGTTTAATTCTTTAAAAAAAAACTGATTTTTGATAAACTCCAGATTGATGGAAATACACACAAAATAAAGATATGTTCTAAATAAATATTTATTCTCATGTGGATTCACAGAAATATACATATATTGTGATTATAGCAAAGAAAATTCCTGTGATTGAATGTATTTATAAAAGATCAAATAGAAGTTGGGAGTATAGACTTCATGAGATGAATCTAAAAAACAAATATTATAGAAAAGCAGGGGTAAAAAAATGAGAATAAAGACAATCAAAAACAAACAGTGGCAAAAAAAGCAGAATGAAAAATGGAAATTTCTAAACTTAAAATGAAGCACTTGGAATAAAACTTGGACAATACAGCAGAAAAAAAAATAAAAAACCTTATTGCTGTGGCCAAAATATAATACTGAGGATATAACCAAGATACTATCAAACTCAATGTACAGAAACAAGATTACTATTGTCTAAATTAATATTCACATGGCTTTTGTGATTGATTACAAAGTGAAGATAGTTCAGTCAAGGAGCTGGTGTGATTTGCATACAAGCAATACTTTTAAAGCATTTTTGTGACTAATTTAGATGCAAGACATTAAGCGGCAATAAATTTACACATCTCTTTGAAAAAAAATATTAGACTGTGCTATAAAAAATAAATCCTGATTTTATTAAGATCTCTGTCTAACCTGATCTACTTCAGCTCAGCAATGAAGTTAACATCAAATAATTTAAGCACAAATTAAAGTGATAGTTACAGAATAGTAAATACCTTTAGAACAAGTGTCTCATCCAACGATCTGATTCTACTGGACATAGGACTTGTATCACACAGCTGATAGCCCAATATAGTATATTAAGATTCATGAAAAGCATAAAATGAAGAGAACAATCTCAAAAACGATTGTGGAGTTCTGTATTGGACCTTACATAATAAATCAACTGTTTAATAATAAATGGTAATTAGATATATAGTGCCAGAAATTGCTTCTTCTAATTGAAAGTATTGAAAAAACAAAATATCAAAATTTAATGGTGCAAGTCATGGCTATAGTTGATATAAGTACAGCAAATATATTTTTAATCTATGTTGAATGGTGATGATAAACAGGGAAGATATAGTAAAGACAATATTTAAAATCAAAGATGAAGAAAACAGAGATAGGAGACAGGATTGTCAGATCAGAAAAATATTAACTATTACTACTGAGACAACAATAATTCCTGAATTACTTATCTAAAATTCCAGAGATCAAAACATTATAAGTAAAAAAAACTGGCCATCACACACAAGCCATAGAAAAGGATGTATATATAACAATTGAGGTTATTGGTCATGAATATAATCTGAAAAAAAGGCATTACACTAGGAATTAGATAGCAGGAGAAGCAAGCATGATTTCTTAGCTGGATTTTGTTAAATAACAGCAAATTACATGCTCAAGTCACAATTTAAAAATTGTGGTTGCATACGTTATTCTGATTATTTGTATGTTGTTGAAATTATTTGTACAATGTTCATAATTGTTCAAATAAACATAACTCAACTTCCACATGTTAACTGTGATTTCATGCAAATAGGATTCAATTTTAATAAGTTTTAACATAGCCTCCACATAAAAATTGCTAATATGGTTAGTAATCATTTTTAGAGTCTAGATAAATTAAAACACTAAAATTGACATATTCTAATAAAATTAATATGCAACCAATTATCATTCTCATTTTGCAAAACTTTATATAGATGATTTTAATTTAGTTTTATTATTTACATGCTGTTTTATGATTTTTAACTTTATTTTATAGCAATTAATTTCTGTGATGTGATGCACTGTGGCTTCTCCTTTATCGGAGTCAGGAATTTCTCCGCCACAATGCCCAGAAAAACCTCTTAGCTACTTTACCTTCCCCTTTCCATTCTCCACCGTTTTCCTCGTATTCTTCCCTATACCTGCTCCATTCCATTTCCACAACATAATCTTTGTCAATTTTATGGTGTTTATATTTAAATCCCTTTATCTTTTCCCCAAACCCACTTTCTGTATAGTCACTTTGTTTATATTTATGCTCCCACAACTTCATTATTTGTACCCTTTCTGCTTGCAAGCATCTACATTCAATTAACAAATGCCTAATATTTTATATGCCTTCCTTACATAACTTGCAGACTAACTCATCCATATTTTTCCATTTGTGTATATACTCTTGTTGCTAAAGATCCTGTTCGAGCCTTAAGCAATAAACTATTTTCCTTGCTATTATTATAAATTAACTGGCATCCAATATTCTGTTTACTTTAAACTCCAACTTCCATTTTATCTATTACTGAAATCTGGTGTAAGATTCTAAATTAATATTCAGATTCAAATTTTTTTAAAATTTCCACTTTAATTTATCAATAATTTGCCTCAATTAAAAATTATATATTTAACTTTTCTTTTGATACATTATTTGAAAAAGAAGAAAAATTGACTTTGAATCAATATTTGCTTTAAGAAATTAAAAACTGTAATTGTTTTAAACTAACATACAATGTATTTTTTTTTTTTTTGTGAAGGGAGTGCGAGAGGATTCAGTTAAAATATAAGCAATGGGTTGGGGGGGGGGGTATAATCTATTTTTTATTAACTTGCACAAATTAAAAAAAAAAACCTCCAGTTTATTATACAATGCTGAGCAGGGAAGCAAAAGTTCATTGAGTAAATAAAATATATTCATTCCTGGATAAAAGACGGTTCCTACATACTAAATAAAAAGTGAATAACAGGCAATGTAGATTATTTAATTTCATTTTGTGAGTTTAAAAAAAAAAAAATTATGTTAATAGTTATTAACAATGATTAGTAAAGAACAAATCTGAGCCTGGTTTATAAATACACAAGTGCAAAATATTTAAAAGACAGCAATAATGAATTCCTCAAAATATTTGATGACCAAGTAGAATTTCTAGCAGAAAATAAATGTGTGTATCTTCAGTTGCTTTTCACTCATGTAATAAAACTTTATTTTTTGACTTTGGCAAACAAAATATTTTCAAAATCTAATGATACCACAAAAAAACAAAAAAAGTGAACTTAATTACAAAATAATATATTAAATTAAAAATAGATATACATATGACAGGCAAGCATTAACAATGGCCAAATATTCATTATCATTATTTCTTAATCATACCACTCTTTGCAAAAATATTTTTTGAAGCTATAAACCTGTTTTTCAATATATGCTGCCCAAATAAAAGCAAAAATAAAAAGTAGTCCTTAAAAAGTAATAACTGCCCCAAGCAAAGATTTTAATTCTGTGTATAATCTTCTTTCGCTGCATTATATATCAAGAGATATAACAAACCTTTCATAAGGAAAATAAACAGTG
This sequence comes from Epiperipatus broadwayi, assembly GCA_028023455.1. Taxonomy (NCBI): domain Eukaryota; kingdom Metazoa; phylum Onychophora; class Udeonychophora; order Euonychophora; family Peripatidae; genus Epiperipatus; species Epiperipatus broadwayi. The sequence continues at coordinate 982,621 of JAQFVV010000087.1, forward strand.
GTTTTAACCCTGAACAATTTAGAAGAATGGTAACATATTGGACTCAGGAGCTTCTTCTGGTTCTTAAATGTCAATTGACATCCTAAACAACAAACTATTTGATTCATCAAATAGCGTTAAAATAATTTTAAATCTGGAAAGAAAAATGAAGTTTGGGAAGGAAATTAGAAAATAAAAAGTACAACTTCCTAAAGCAAAATTACTACAATCAGAGAATTAACTTTAAAATGATACAAATTCATATAGATGATCATATTGGAACATCATATTGGAAGACAAAAATGTGATTACATGTAATTGCAAAACAACATATAAAAATGGTAAAATTTATCTATTTCTGAACTTTCAACTAACTAGATTGTCAACAAAAAAAAACTGAATAACGAAGCCTTAGCAGTATTCATTTACATCCTTAATACTCAAAATATCAGAAAGATAATTATAAATGATGGATTTGTGTGAAAATCATGCATACTTCTAACCAACAAAAATTTCATTTCAAAGCTTTTAACTCAAGCAATGGTTCAATAATTTCATGAAATGTGAATCCAACTTGTATTACAAGATAATGAACCTACAACCTTTGTAAAGCTATTTCTTTTGCATATTTCAGGTTTAATTAATCAAGTCATTAATTATTGGAAATTTTATACATCAATTATTGTCTATAACTAAAGTACATACTCTTTGATATACAAATAGATGTTTTCATTAAGTTATTATGTATATTTATTTTTGTAAATATCTCTATTTTAAAATGTGAAACAGGTCTTCAAATCTCATCATTACCTCAGGCTCCTCAAGTGTGTAATCTACCATTGATGATCAAATCTGTTCTCTGAAATTATTCTGCACAATAATCTGAAGCTTATTTGCAATAAAAAGAGTTTCTATTTTGATCAAGTCTCAGATAATTCTCTCTTTTATGATGAGTGAGACAAATAATTTCATTGGAGATTTTGCTGAATAGTCAAATGTATTTTATACTGTTTCTCTGAATCCAATAAAGTCAGACAAAGCTTGCCCTAAGCAGATTAGTCCACTGGTAAAAGATAGAGGATCCAATATTAATTTCAATTATTTGAAAGGGAAAAAAAAAGGTTTCATCAAATGAATATTAGGACCAGTCTCACACTTGGTATTTGAGTGGCAATACTTTCCAAGCACTGATTGCATTGATCACCAAAAAATTAAAACAAAAACTGTTTTCACATTTTTAAAGTTATCTTACGAGCCATAAAATAGTTGGTCCTAAATTATTAAATCTATTATGTAGTTAGTTAGTAAGTCTCCATAAAGTTGATCTCTTTAGATGAGAGAAATATTTTTGATTCATTTTGAAAGATTATCTTAACATTGAAAAACTGCAGTAATAAAAAAGCATAATTTTTATAAAGCATGTTTTAATAATGTATTAGTTCACAATATTCGATTTAAAATTTACAGATTAATGGAATTTTTTTTTTAATATATATATACTTTTCTTTAAAAAAAAAAATTACAATTTATATTATTCCATAATTGTTGAGATCTTAGCAAAATAAATTCCATGAAGTTAATCACAGTAAGACAGCATGATTATAGCAGTGGGTAAAGACCAACTTGTGACTCCCAAAGTGCCATTTCTCTAATATGAACTGAAGGTAAACTACAAGATTCTTGAATCCACTCTCGCATTAATGGTGGTCCAATGAGAACAGTCAATGCTGGTCTTTGAGGCTTGAATCTATTTTTTATAAAAATATATATATATAAATAAAATAGTTACAGATTTTATTTTTGTGAATATATTTTTTTAAAACAAAATGGACAAAAATAAATTTATATATTTGTTATAAAGTAATAGAAAAAACATTTATACTAAAACTGAACAAAAAAACGTAATCAAAAACCAAAAACTTTAATCATTTAATTTTTTGTTTCTTCCCAAAATGCATAATTTTATTCTACATATAAATATTTGTATGCAAGATTATATGTGCATATATATGCAATAAATAAGATTTGAATGCATTAAGAAATCCTACTTTAAATTTCTGCATTTAAATGTATATAAAGAGAGGGGGGAGAGGGAAATACAATAATTAGTAATCTACAATATGTTCACATGTAATAACTAAGAATCCTATCATCATTTTAATATTTTTTATTAGTCATTCATTAGACTAGAGATCGTCAGCTTAATAAAATATTTCTGTAGTGTAATTTGCACTATACAATTCTCACACCTTGCGAAGAGGTGTAATCGTACACATATGACCAAAGATATATGATCTCAGGATGCACTTTTTGTGCTGAACCAACTTTCATCTGTTGGCCCAAACCACAATCTCTTACACATCTTTATCATTATATATATATATATATAGATAGATAGTCAATTACTACAGTTTAATTGATAAGTATCAAATTTACTGCCCTCACTAAACCACTTGATCAAAGTAAAATTATTGTATTTATCTTAAGTCAATGGTGTCAAAGTTGTGAGAGGAGTGAGTTTGGTAATGGTAAATAAAAATGTAACAATTTACCATAGATAAATACTCTTCATATAATAGATATATATGAGAGATAGTGACCTGGTCCAACTAATGAGTGCTGGTTCAGCAAGAAATGCATTTTGGGGGTGATTTGTCTTTTATTATATCTTTATTTATATGAATTTAAAAAGAATGGGGAAGTATAGAGATTGTTTAATATATCTATAATAATTTTTATTAGTCATTCATTAGACTAGAGATTGGCCACTTAATGAATGAGTGATATAGTGAAATTTACACTACAGAAATACTATCACCATTTTGTTTGAATAAAATTGTACAATAAATGAGCACTGGCTAAAGAGACTTTAAATCTTCATGGAAAAAGCTTCCAATATGCCAATAAAGAATATCAATCTCTCACTTATTATTCAAAAATAAAAAAAATAGATTTTAAGTCATGTATAATATCACTCTCATAACCTTCAGCCAATATATGACTATATGGACTGTATAAATTAAGAATATTACAGTTTTGAAATATGATAGTATTATCTTGAAATTATGTTTTCCTACAGAATAAATTTAGACTCCTAAATATTTAAATCACTTGCAATTGTGATATATTTATGCATTATAAAGATTTAACTAAGAGAATAGCATAAATATGGCTATTCAAATCATAACAGTTCCATCATTGTACTTCATAGACAAGAAGCTGTTTCAGACTCTTCTAATAGATGGAACAAGTGTAAATAATCATTTCTTCAATCACAAGACAATCAACCAGTTCATGTATAGATGAGAGCACCATTCCAAATATCAAAGCTTTCATATTAGTAATCAATCATCATAAAACAGCTACTCAGATACAAATATTCTCGAAAAGTTCACAAATTGTTTAATATCCATCTCAACAGTCTTGTATTTTTTGGAATGTTCAGATGGGTGTGATCACTGCGGAAATTTATTCCATAAGCAGTTTAGTTTTTTTTTTTTTTATATAGCTATAATTCTTAATAACAGCATTTATCTATCTTTACCTTTAGTGGATCGGCAGATGACCTAGAAAAATTTTGCGGACCAACAAGTTTACAAAATAAGATATTTCACAAAAGTTTTATTCTTTTATTGTATTAATTACAAACAAATAAAAAAATCAAATAAATTTGTAAAAAATTAACAAATCATTAGTAAAACAATTAACACATTAACATGAAATAAAATATCTCACAAAAGCGATCATGTCTGCTTTTTGTTTTGCATTGATTGCAAATAAATTATAAAGATTACAAACAACAAATGTATAGAATATTAACAAATAAATAAGAGATAGATTCATAAAATATCAATTAATCATTAATTGATACTTGATTTTCAATGTGAAATTTGCTTCTGCCTTTCACTTACAATTTTTTTGATTCACGGCTACAAGTTGTTTCAGAAAGACGAAGTGCAGCATCAGAATCCAAGCATTTTCTGTATTTTGTTTTTATAAATGTTAATGATGAAAATGTCTTTTCGCCGGCTCAGATATCCCCTCATGCAATACATTTTACATGCATGCCCTAATTGACATACAAATTTGATTAACATGATCCGGTTTATTTTTGCATGAATGCCGTGGACTATCAAAAAAAAATTTGCAGACCATCGGTTCGAGAAAACACGGCTTAATAATATTTGTTGGTTCTTCAATAATCACTTGCTTTCTAATCTTTAGATGATTGTAGGAAATTTCATTTCTTTCATTTTTAGAAAAGAAATACATTATTGTTTAGAATATCCATCATCTTGAAACAAACAGTTCAATAATTTTGATATACAAACACCAACTAGTAATATGATTTTCTTGAAACTCAAGTTTGATTTTTTTCTCACAAGTTTATTACATTAACATCAAGTAATTTTTCTGCAAAAGAAAAAATACATTGCTATTTATTTAAATTTCTGCATTTCATGATGTCAAGAATTTAGTGCTGTCAAGCGTTGGTGGCCTAGTGGTTAGCATAGTTGCTTCCCAAGCAGTTGGCCCAGGTTCGTATCCTGGTCAATGCATTTCACATATGAAAAAAAAAAAGAATTTAGAGCTGATGTGGGATATGTTCCGCTATTTTGTCTGATCCTGAATATAACCAGTTGGCAATTTTTCTGAATAAAGAACTAAGAGTACAAATTTAAAGATTCAATTTTTCTTCTCATACCACCCTAAAAAAACTACAATTATATAAATATCTGTATTATTGATTATAAATCATAATCAAAAAAATTGGAGATGACTAATATCATAACTTTTAAAAACAAATATGTTCTTTAGTGAAGCATAGCCATTTTATAGCCAATAGCAATCTTATCAACCTATTATCATAATTATTAATGAAATAATTCCATTGATGCAGAGAATTCTAAAATTATGATTACAATTCACATAATCAAAAGCCTTTTTTGGTTTAGAGCAATGGTAGAATGACAAATTCTGGAGTTCAACATCCAAGTATCACTTCTAGCATTCAAATTTCTTATGAATTCCCAAGTGACAAAACATTCAATTACTCTTTTATATAATTAAAATGGTCAACTGAAGGCAACTTCCTATCCAGAAATTGGAAACGATACCACATTCTTTACTAAATAAAGCAAGTGGTAATATCTACCAATATCAAACCAGCAACATCAGTTACCAACAGCTCATTACAAAATGCAGGTTTGTCCAATTCTTCATTTCCATTTTCATAATGATCAAGTAATTTGTTATCTCAAATATCTAATAAAGAATACTTTTTAATTTTTGGCAAATAACCAAGAATTGAGTTAGCCCTCTCTCTTTGCTATATATCCACTAAACTTGAATTTTTACAAAGACTTCAATAACCAATTCATTTCCTTTTCTATGAATGTTGGCAAATTCTGTTTTATTTAATATCTAAATTCTGTGTTTCATAACTATAGGTTTAAAAAAATAAGATATAGAAAAGATTTTCTTTTCAAACATAATGGTATTTATTGTTCCTTTATGTTAACACTAAAACTAACTGAATAATTCATTGCTTAGGAAGTCATGCGATGCAGTACCACAAGTAATGGATTGATCTTAGATCTAGCAATTTTTAAGTCTATCACTCTATGGCTAATTAAAATCCTGATAAAAATATTCCTGATCATTGTTTATAGCATTTGAGTGCGCTGATGGAATTAGTCTAAATAAACATAGTAATTCAGATTTTTTCGATAAATTTGATATGCAAATTCTTGATTTCATATTATTGCAAAAGTAATTATATCATTGCAAACTCATGATTTATTTGAAAATGAGATCCTCACCTCTTTTTTTTACTTCTAATCATGGAAGAAAATAAGGAAAACAATTTTGACATGCACCACTTTATCAAATGCAGGTTGGTGAGCATTTTAAACAATTTTCTTGTTTTAGCCTCAAACTAAAAATAAATAGGCATTATGACTATCTGAAAAAAAAAAAAAATAGCCTACTGGAATCTGAAAACTTTTTGTAAATTTCATCTGTCTCAAATTCAAACCTTTCATTAAAAAATAATTGAAGCAATCTTTAAATAGTCTAGTGCAAAATAATGACTCCCAAACAATCCTCAGAATGAAACATAGTGACGAAGACATCACTCACCAGGTTTTTCATTGCAAGGTAAAAATGATTTTAGAAGTTTTTCATATTTATCTTATTCCTCTATATGCAATATTCTCTTGGATGATAGGTAATCTGCCTAAAACATTGTGAAAACACAAGTGGCTATGTGAATCTGAAATCTAAATCCAAAATATGTTTATATTTTTCATTCACGATCACCCAAGAAAATCATTGCTTTAATATATATATATGTTACTTAAATTATATGAGTAATAACAGATGATAGGTAAAATGCATTCCGACCAACCCTTAAAGATCTGATAATTGCCAAAAAAAAAACTATCAATTACACTCCTTTCTTGCTATTGTGAAACATAATAATAAAACTATTATAATTTGGATATCTTATCATGGTATTCACTTAACCTTATCACTATTCTGTATGGATCCATCGCAACTAAAGCTCATACTATAAACAATGTTTACCAGACAAAAATGATATTATCCATAATGATAATGATCCAATCCATACAGCCTTATTAGTTTGAGGAATTATGAAGTACATAACACTAATTTTGACTGACCTATTTTAAATTTTTAATTGAAAGATTGACATCTCTTGGAAAACTTCAAGCTTTTCTTCAGAAGCAGTAGTTTAACTTTGACAATTATAAATATATTTTACACATACAATAATATAATAATCACACAGCAGCACAAATAAATAAAACCAAGTGAAATGATAACAAATCTCCAAAAAGCTGATATGTTAATAATTTTTATTAATCATTATTAGACTAGACATTATCCAATAATGAATAATATTTCTGTAGTGTAATTTTCACTACATCACTCTCTTGCAAGATAGGGACTGGTTTCTATCCACTTTTTAACACCTTGTGGAGGAATGTAATCATAAACATATGACCAAAGATGTAAAAAAGATGTATAACCCCCAAGATGCACATTTCATGCTGAATCAGCACTCATCAGACCACAATCCCTTACACATATCTCTATCATTCTTCCGTCTTTATAGATAGCAAATTATTACAGTTTAATTGGTGTGTCAAACTTGCTGCCATTACAACTATGACACAATCACATAATGAATATATTAATAATTTTTATTAGTCATTCATTAAACTAGAGATTATCCAATAATGAATAATATTTCTATCGTATAAATTTCACTATATCATTCTCATGCAAGGTAGGGACTAGTTTCTATACACTTTTAACATCATGTGAAGGGATGTAATCATAAACATATGTTCAAAGACATGTAAATAATGGCGGGTAGGCTCAAAACATATGTGATGTAGAGATTCATTCAATTTTTTCTTCAAACAACAAAGAATAAAATATAAAAAAATTTAAATACAACTTGGAAATTTAATATTATTTCAATTTGTTTCATATTATTTTTCTTTGATCCCATCCCTCAATTTTATTAACTTTTCATTTTGCAACTATCTATAAAATAGCTGTGTGAAATTATAAAATTTCCACTTTTTCAACAAATTAAAAATTTTCATATTTATATTATATCTTTTATCTTGTACTAAAATCTATACTCTAATAATGCTTCATGAGAAGTTTTGTATTTTTGTTTCTTATCTGCATTATCTTTCTTCTACTCTGCCTACTTTTTTCTAGCCTATATTATGTAGAAAAAAGTTAACATAAATTATTCTTGTACACTAAAGTGAAAATTTTATGAATAGATTGAAATATCATTCATAAAATTGCCAAAACATTTTGATGATTTGATGTCACATAACGATGATAATAATAATAATATGAAAAACTTTTTCAGAGCAATCATTATAAAAATTTATTTTTTGTTTTTTCTTCCATTGTTAAAACTAATTTATCAATTTAATTTATGAAGTAACTAAAAATTTCAGTATTTAAATGTTTTGAAAAATATTTTGAGATAAACATCATTATGGGAATTATAAAAACTCAGTAACATCCTATTATTTCTAACAATTGGTGAAGAAGGAATTGATTTTATTAACTGAAATACATTGAAAAATCAAACTTAATTTGGTTCGTTAGCAATATTATTTCTCTGATTAAATATTTGAAATAAAACAAACCAAGTAAATACTGAATACTGTGCAAATAAAGATTATGAATTCACATTTTTAGTGTTTACAATCAAAATTTTTGCTTTATTTAATATATGTATGTGCATAATAAAAAAAATTAATACAGAATTTATGTATGTATTTCTTTTTTTTTGATATATTACATTATTTTCAAAAGTAACATTACATAATCTATTATGAAAATCTTGGTGTGGAAATAAACTTAATAAATCAAAAAAAACAAAAAAACAAGCAGTTTTAGAATGTCTGCTAGTAATAAATACTTGTGCACACACATACGCTTTATAAAAAAATATCTTTGTAACTTTTCATTAACTAATAAAATTTTCTGATTGTAATATCTCAGTATTTCAAGATAATTTTGTAAAATAGTTAATTTCCCTATGCAATTTAGCTTAGTAGTGGAGTGGAAACTCATGACATAAATATTTCTGGATTCTTAGTTAAGCAAAATATAAAAAAAATTAATTTGGTTATTTAAGTGAAAATGTTATATTCAATCTGTCATGTGGGTGCTCAAATACTACATGATGTTTCATATTATAAACTATATGATTATAATGATTATTATCTACATGGTTGAGTGCAATGGTAGAGTAATGGACTCTGAAACTCCGGGTCCGTGGATTGTGGCTCTATCTGTCATTTCCAGTGCTTGAACTTCTTATGAATTCATGAGTAATAAACCATTCACTTACTTTTTTTTAAATGCTAATTTGAATTTAATAAAATAATTGTTATCCTTAAATTGATCATTAACAAACTGTTCTACATATCTGTAAAAAGCAACCATAAATGAAACATGATATACACTCTTAACTTAATAATTATGTGGATCTAAAAAAAAAAAAGCACTCCGTATTCTCAACTTTTACGAATTTATGATTTTCAATCTTCCCTTGCACAACTATTATAAATTCTCATTGTATATGTATATATATTTCTTATTTTTAAAAAATTCTACATTTTATAAAAATAATAACTAAATTTCAATTTTTAGTTGTAAAGCAAAATCTATTTAGGAATTTTTACAGTAACTAATAGCAAAACAGTATATGTAAATATCATAAACATCATTTGTTATAAGCTATTATCATTTGTATTATTAAGAATTTTTTTCATAAAAAAAAAAGTTTTAACAAAGATTACTCTTGAAATTAACAAAATATATATAAATACTACAGATAGTTATTTTTTTTTTTCACATACATAAATATTAGCAACAATGAATTTTTTGTATAATTTTTTATAACACAGATTTCCCCAAACATATACTTCTATATATCACGTATATATTATACTAAGAACTGTTTGAGTCATGAACAAAAAAACTGATTCATATAAGTACATTATTAATGTGGTGGTGTCATGTTTATAGCATTCATTTGCAATGCCTTTAACTTGGGTTCAAATCTAAATAAAGTGCAAATAATGTTTCAATTAAGAATTTTCCAAAGGAATCTAAACCTTCTTGCATCCGTTGATTACTCTGGCTTGCAATGAGTGGCACTACTGTATGGAGTTTTGCATATTTATTACCATATACTAAATATGATATATACATAAGGGGTATGCATTTTAACTTATAACAGAAATATCTAGTGATATATATTGTAACCCACACATCTGAGTTTGCAGGCGTTGCTTTAATGCGAATATTTTTCATTATTATGTATAACAAAATATCAAAAGTCGTGTATATAAAATAAATTTTATGTGTTTTTTTTAAAATGTAATAATAAGTATAAAACTAAGATATATATATATTTTATTTTAAAATAATGTTACGATTTTAAATAAAAGAAACATAGCTATAGAAACCAGTCACAAATGACTGGGGGGGGGGGGATAAAAATAAAAACATTGCTATGGGAACCAACAGAAGCTTTCAAAACTCATCTGCTTTCCAAGAAACTGTGGAAAGAATTGTAGCACACACGGTCGACAAGTCTTGTACTAGATAAAGAAATCAAAAAATGTTGTAAAGATTTTTAAGCTATATTATGTGTTTTATGGAGTAGAAAACTGTCCAGGATGCTTTCCCTGATCTTTCCAGGATTGTAGCTAACGGCTGTAGACAAAAAAATGCTTTAAAAATAATTATTGATTCTGTTGATCTATTTGTCATTATTAAATGCTGAAGAAATATTTGACAGTTTCTTGCTAAAAAGGAAAACTGGTCACCTGAAGCAATTATTAAATGTACTTCAGTAAATTAATCTGGGAACCTATCTATGTTAAATACTCAGAAGAAAATTGCAATGAAAACTCTCATAAGAAAACAGCCTCAGAAGAAACCAAAAGAAGCTAAAATATTAATTGCCAGCAGACATTAAAAATTAATGATTAATGGTAATGTTCCCACATTTACGGATGCAAAATATATATGAGTTCACAATGACGTTAAAATAAATCAAATTATTTATATATGCCAAATGCGTTGACCGGGAAGCGAACCCGAGCCGGCTGCTTGGAAGGCAGCTGTCCCAATCACTAGGCCACCAACGCTTGACGAATCAAATGAACTTTCTACAGCTATCTTCAAGATATTGTAAGTTATAAAGATTTTTTCCCTCTCACGCATGATCGCCATATAATTTTCCTAATTGTAAATATTTTTTTATAATCATTATTGTTATCATTCTTTGATTAAAGTTATTATTGTTAATAATTTTGTTTGTCATTTTTCATCCAAATCAAGCTATTTATTTTGTTAGTGTAATAAATTAATTTGCCGAATATTGTAATTGTTTTTATTTCATTGTTAACTGAATTCATTGCCAATTGTCATTGGGGTGCTTACCATTACATTTGGGGGCCTGTGTCTGTGATTATCTTGATCAAAACAAACAGGGATTGAACCCATTTTGGTTTTAAAATATTTTTTTATTATTATTAAAATTCGGAAAAATATAAATTAGACATTGAAATACGAAATATACTTTGTGGGATGAGGAATATAATCATTTATTTTGTTATAAATAAAATTAAATCAATAAACTCATAAATGTCTTAGACAAAAATGGTAATAGAAATAGATTGGTAAAGATAAAAATAATATGCTAATAAATAAAATAAGGCATTAAAATTAAAGTACCTTGCAGTTCTAGAAAGGTTGCATGATGGGAATAAGAGTGAGCATTCTTAAAACTCAAAATAAAAAAATTAAAGTGAACATGGAAGGCATGTTTAAAAAACAAAATAATGAAATTTAAAAGGACATGAAAAGCATGTTTGCAAAATATAGAAATCAAATGAAAAAAACAGAATGAAAAACTGAGACAACAAATGAAAAATTTGTTTACAGAAATAAAAGATGATAGAACCCAGCTGATAGAGGAAGTTAGAGAAAATAATAAAGCTAGTTGTGATATAATTTTAGAAACCCACAGATAGATATATCTAAGTTAGATGAAGCAAATAAAACTAGTGATAAATGCCCAACTGCTTTAGTTAAATATGTTCACTATATTGATCATCTAAATAATTTTAACACCCGAAGCCTTAGAAAGTGATACTTGGATTATAGTTATCTGTGCATCTCAGTTCACATACAATAATGATAGGAATAAAGAAATATATGTCTTGAAAGACAAATTAAGTTGTTTAAATTATTTAAAAAATGGATGATCAAGAAAAACTTTAATAATCAAATATAAAAGTAATTTGTTTGATAGGATGTATAAAAAAAGTACTAGGAAATCACCCAGATTAAAATTTGAAGAACTAGTAAAGAGAAATCCAGAGCTTAGGCCAATAAGTTAGGTAAATCAAGCAATAAGAAATTATATTAAAGAACTTGTTATATGAGGATAAGAATAAGAAGTAAGGTTAGAAAGCACAAAGGTACTACAGGTCTTTCCTAGTGGGGCATGCATATTAATTTAAAAATATTTAGAGAGAGGCAAGGTTTAATCCTGATAGGAATAAGGATGGCCTCTAAGTTGATGACTCTGGACTTGTTAATAGGTACTTCATAAAGGAGAATGGATAAATAATTTACAGTACAAATTACAAAATAAATACTACTGAGCATTGAAAAAAAAAAAAGACTAGTTTTAAAAAAATGAATTGTCCTGTTCAAATATTAAAACAATAATTAAGAAAAGGTCATGGCAAATGAACTAGATATAATAATGATGTTACATTTAATATTGAAAGGTTGTTAAAATAAAAATTAGAAATAGTTTTGATACTTTAAATGGCTGACAGAAGTTTCAGAAGTATTGTGTCATATTTAAATATTTAAATGCAAATTTTATTTATACTCTACTTTCCAACAATTAAAGAAAAATATCAGAGTTCAGTGTTTAAATGATATCACTCTATTATTTGCATTTTTGATTAAGCATGTATAGAAAAACTATATAGTTAGAAATCAAAATTAATTTTATGAGTTTATTAATGATTGATCATGCTGCTTTCTGTCTTGGTAATGAATGGAGAGTGTTTCATTGTTTTGAGGTTGTCATGTTTATTTGCTACTTCAGAGTTTTTATCTCAGCACTGTTCCTAACCCTATTATTTTCCTATTTATCAGCCTCTAAGTCTCTAAAATGAGCTAAGTATAATTGTATATTTGTCAGCCTCTAACCTTCAAAGGCGAGATAGGCACAGTCTTATATTTGTCACCTCTAAGTCTCAAAAATGAGCGAGGCATATTTTCATATTTGTCAGCCTCTAAGTCTCGTAATAGAGCAAAGCTTTATTTCAATGCATTGCTCATTATAAGGTTTGGTTGATATTATATTTACGCTCAAGATAGGTCTCTTGATATTCACATTACATGATACACTCACTGTCAGTAGAAGAGTTCCTTGTTCATCTCAACATTGCAGGCCGATGATCAGATCCAGTAATAATTTTAACTGAATTAATGAAACAGTTTTTTTTTATATCAATATCAATGTATTGGATTTGTAAGAATGACATTATTTGTTATGTTCATACCAGCTTGTAAGTCTGTTTCCAAAGAAGTATGGCTAAGCATGACATAATTGTAAAATTAAAAGAAATTGTCTTTTTATGTAAAAATAAAATTGAGCAATACTCATGGCTAAATTGACTCTATTTCATTCCTAAATGGAATAGGGACAAATGGAATACTCATGGCTGAGTTTACAGGCATTGCTTTAATGCAAATATTTTTCATTATTATATATAAAAAATATCAAAAGTCATGTATATAGAATAAATTTTATATGTGATTTTAAAATATAATAATAAGTATAAAACTAAGATCTTTCCAGGATTGTAACTGACTATAGAGCTGGTAGACATAAAAATGTTTTAAAAATTAATCTTGATTCTCCTGATCTATTTGTCATTATTGAATGCTGAAGAAATATTTGACAGTTACTTGCTTACTATAAAAGAAAAACTGATCATCTGAAGTGATTATCCCATAGAAATGTACTTCTGTAAATTAATCTGCAAACCTACCTACGTTAAATGCTCAGAAGAACATTGCAATGGAAACATTCATAAGACAACTGCCTCAGAAGGAACCAAAAGAAATTAATTGTGCAGACATTAAAAATCAATATGTGAACAAACAAGGACACTAAAGTAAATCAACTGAACTTTCTATAGCTATCCTCAAGATATTGTAAGTTACAAAGATTTTTTCTCTCTCACGTATGATCACCATATAATTTTCTTAATTGTAACTATTTTTTTTTATAGTCATTACCATTCATTGATTAAATTTATTGTTGTTGTTAATAATTTTATTGTTTGTCATTTTTCATCTGAACCAAGCTGATTATTTATTCTGTTAATGTAATAAATTATTTGGTGGAGGGGTGAAACGATCAGGGATTATAATTGAATGCCTATGGAAACTTGTTTTTACGCATATCTAATTTGATTGTTACTTGTTGGCAATTAAAAACAATATATTCAGTCACTCCACCATGTATTCGGTCACCAATTAGTTGTCTTTAAATTACCCTAGATGAAAATTTAATTTGCCGAATATTGTAATTGTTTTTATTATTTAATTGTTAACTAAATTCATTACGAATTGTTTAATAAGATGCTTACAGTTACAATATATATATATATCAACTAATATTGTCTAATCATTTTAAAGTACAATATAGTTTTACATTTTCATTTACTGCACCATTAGTAAAAACTTAAAAATAATAGAAATTAAAAAAAAAAAATTATATGAAATGCTTTTATTGATTGTGCACTAAAAAGAAATAAATTGTTTCTTCAACCACAACTGAAATTTTTAGATTTAATTTGAAATAAAAGCATGAAGGATCTAGAAATTAATTAAGTCAATCCCTATTTTTTATAACAAGGGATTGACTTAATTAATTTCCCTCATGTTTTTATTTCAAGTTAAATTTTAAAACTCCAATTGTGTCTGAAGAAAAAATTATTTTATTTCTTTTTAGTGCACAATCAATAAAAGCATTTAAAACAAAAAAAATTTTCTCTATTATTTCTATTTTACTTCTATGCTTTATCATTTCTATTTGATATTTCTTTCTATATTACACTCTTATATTTCTTTAGATAATATAGGATTCAGCCATCATGTATCCATCAGCTGTTAGTTATCATTTTGCGTAAACTATGACAATAAGATTATATTTGTATAACTATATTTCCATTTTTAATTACATCCACAATAATTCTCATGTCGATCATTTTCCTGAAATTAGATGTCATATTCAATTATATGAATGAACTGCTTATGAATAAATATATAAATAATTAATTCACGGGGAGAGGGAACATAAACAAAATATCATTTTACAGATATACGCATGTATTTATAAAAAAAATGACAAGAATCAATTGGCCACGTGATATATTGAAGTAGTGGAGCAGTAGATTGAATTATCCCTTCAACTGTGACACTTATAGTGGTCAAACTTCTTATGAACATTTTATTTATACTGACTATTATTGCTCGTCATAGCATTCTACTGCTTTCTTAATCTTAACCTGTTTTACAAACAAAAATTGGAATACATCACCTTTTGATATATTATATTATTGCATAAGAATTTCATCATTAAAAAATGAAATATTTTACAAAATACAATTTATTTGTAAAATTATAATGCAAAACTAATGTAGTTTTAAAAAATGATTCGCTTATAATTAATTTTTACTTATTTTCTTATTTAAATGTAATTCTACATTTAAACAGTATTTTGCACGTTTAGCAAAAGATTATAAATTTATAAAGTGTTTGACTTCAAGAGCATCCTTTCGACTTTTACAGTCAGATTCATAGCTCTGAATCTGACTGTAAATGCTGAAAGCATGTTCAGCAAATGAAAGGCTTTGTACGTTTATAATATTATCTTGTTAAATGAGCAAAACACTATTTAAATATAGAATTATAATTAATTTTTAAATAATATATATATTACTCACACTCAAACTTTAAACTGTTTTTTTTTTTAAAAAAAAATAAAACCTGAATCAAATAACTGCTTAATAATAAATGTTAATGCATAATTAAATTAATATAAATAATATATTTAAAATATCAAAACTAACTGCTGCAATTTGTTTTTTTACTTTAAATATTATGACCTATGTACAAAAATTCAGACTTCCTTGCACCTACACAATCACACTATAGGTAAATATAAAGTTAATACTTTATTTTAATCCATTTCTTTGATTAATGCCCAAAAGTCGCTCAAAGAAATATATCTTAAAAAGCCATAAATATTTATATAGTATTTAATTAGATAATTATAATATGCAGCAACCCAAAAATGCTAACATTATATTAACTAGTGCTTTCAAACACAAAAAATTGATTAATTAGATAACTACCTTTCAATAAGTTGTTTTTGTAAGGTTTTCCTCCAATGAGATGATTCATCCACTCGCATTAATAAGCAAATTAATTTTGGTAACTGAAAAAAAATATATATAGCATTCAATTTATTTATTTCTTATTTTACTTTTAATTCTAATATTAAAAATGAAAAAAAAAAAGACTTTTGGAAATAGGAGAAGGGAAATTTTGAGTAGTAGTAATTACAGTGAAATGTAAATATTATTATTTAGCAACTAAATTCCATACAACATTTCACATTATGGTAACAAAAACAAATAACAATTTGGTAAAGATTTTAAAATTTATTAAAATGGAAAATTGATTGATTTTTATTTAAGAAATAAATAAAATTCAATTAGGACAAATATAAATGTTGTTTAATG
Source organism: Epiperipatus broadwayi (assembly GCA_028023455.1). Taxonomy (NCBI): domain Eukaryota; kingdom Metazoa; phylum Onychophora; class Udeonychophora; order Euonychophora; family Peripatidae; genus Epiperipatus; species Epiperipatus broadwayi. Next base: position 999,024 of record JAQFVV010000087.1, read on the forward strand.
AAAGTGTTCTTTAATTGAGACATATGATGTCCAAGACTGCAACTTCTGTGAAATCTTATTGACCATTTACTTTTTGGATAAGTATACCAATGCAATTAATAACTATTGATTAAGTTGGAGAGATAAAGATTTTAAACACTTGAATAATAACTTGTAATAAAATAAGATGGATAAAGATAAATGGTAATAAAAACATTTGAGGTTTGATGATCTGGGTCAACTGATGAAGCTAATTCTTCTAAGATTTTTGTTCATTTAATTATAAACTAATAATATCAGGTAGTAAATTTACAAATATATGCATTAAAAATTTTATTTCACACAAAAACAATATATATATATATTGTAATGGTATGGGATAAATTATGGTCGTACTTGGAAGATAGCAAAATCATCATCCCTCTAAGTACACAAAATATTTCAAATAATGAAATTTACAAAAGAAGTATATTATTATTAAAGTAAAGTTTTTAAAGTAATGTAAGGAAACAGTTTAGATATTAAAGAGAGCATGAGATCACAAGAATTCTGAGAAATCAGCCAACTACTCCTCAGAGCAACAAAGTATAATTATAAATACACTAGCATTATCAATAAATAAAGTAATTATAAGTAATACTCATAATAATCATTCATAATCATGAATGATCAATCAAAATACAAGTAAGTCAACAGTCAATCTTGTGACTGGATTTGAAATGGGTCTTCTGTAGACCAGTCTAACTATTGAGCCTTTGTCAGCATGGATAATTATTTAAATCATAGTTTGGATGCACAAACTTAAGTGCTAATCCATATGAACAACTATAAGAATCAAAAAACAATAATGCTGGGACATTAAAACATGCTGATCATCATCAATGCTCTGGCCACTTAGTACATTAATTTACTGGCCATCTATAAACTTAATTTCTAATAAGACTAAACTAAAATAAAATGTAGTGCAGAGGCTTTAAAGAATATAATCTCATGCACTAATCAGGATAATGATTGATCATCACTGGATGTCCCTTAATCACTAATATACATTCTCATTCATATATTCAGCCATTATAGTCAAATCTAGCTCAGAGAACATAAGCTCTATAAATGTTACGGAGACCAAGAGATGCAATACATTTTTTTACAATTGAATACAAGTTTATTAACAATATAAAAAAATGAAGTTAAGGTCTCTAGAATATGGCTCTACAATTAGAAGCCTTCTGATTTCACTAACATACAACAATAATAAAAAATTATCACATTATGATTTACATGAATAATATATACAATTCAAGTTACTGTGTTAATTTACATATATGTTCCAATAGGTTTATTTAAAACCAGATAGCATATAGATATGTGGCTTAATATCAAGTGAACACTTTTGAATTGACATTTAATACTAAAAAAAAAGATTAAAATTTATATATACGTGTATATTTGACACACATTGGTATTCGAAAACAACTGACATATATATGCACACATATATGTGTTCATGTAGTTTCTGAACATATTAAAATTATCCTTCAATAATACATGATTAAACCTTTTGAGTTACATTTTTAATAATACAATTACCTATCCTAGGTTTACTTAAACACGTATATATATAATTGCAAAGATTATTAACATAAATTTAATTTTATAATTATTAACTCCATTTTATGCATAAAATTTACATATTTATGTATATATATCAATAAAAAAAATCAGTTTATCAAACTCTACCACACCTTTCTTTTTCTTTTTGAAAAAAAAAAATATCAGTTTGTAAGGGTCCCCTTTTTTTTCTTTAAAAAAAAGTATTATCAATTTTTTTTCTTTTAAAAATATATAATCAACTAGATAAACATTTTAAAAATAATACACTTGCAAGTTTCTTTTGATTCAAGCAAAAATTAGTTATTTGTTTGAAGTTATATCACTACTGTAGGTTGACATTAATCAGGTTTTTAAATTTAAAAATATAAGTTTAAAAAAAATGTCTTTTAAAGGAATATTAAAGTAACTTCTTTACAAAATATATATAAAATCCTCTATGTCCCTTCTTTTAGACATGTTATTCATTTGTTTTATTTTAAGTTATAAACTTAAGTCACTTTAAGGATTTTAAACAAACTCACTAGCTATATATATACATCTATCTGTGCTTCTCAGCATATAGATACATCAGCATATATATTACTTCTTTATTGACTGATGGTTTCTCATGGGCAAGCTGGTAGACTGGCTTGTCATCATCAGGCAAAGAATCAGGTTTATTGGCTTGATTTGGTTCCGCATATACTTCAGGTCCACCAGCTGTCTTGTTCACATTTGTAACTATAAATTTCAACACAAAGAAGTGGGTCATTTTCCTCCATCTTCATGCAGTTTTCTGCATAATTCTTCCAGCTATCTCTCTGGCCAGCTAAAACCACCTGCTGCAAACTTTAACAAGCTGCAACAAAATATTATAACCAACTTTGCAGCTGACCAATTTGTTGTCAACTGCTTCTCAAAAATATTAAAACCAGACTTTGCATCTAGCTATTAGCCAGCTGCTTCACAAAATATATTTAGACAAGAACTATCTTAACAAAAAATTATTATCCAAACTTTAAAGCTGGCCAACTTGGTCACTTTCTTCTTAAAAAATATTAACCAGACTGAACTGATATTTTTATCAGTATTTTTTATAAGAAATCTGAGGTGATAAAAACATCTTAATTGAAAAGTTTTTTCTGTCTAATCCTTATCATTATAAAAAGATCACTAATCCTTTCAAAAGCAACTTTGAAATTTTACCAAAGGCATGATCGGCATGTTTTTACTTACATAGAGAATTAATTAAAAAACTTCAAAAATAAACCATGCTTGTTTTTAAATTCAAAATCAGAATCACAAATATTTATCATACATTTTTAACTGTTTAATTTGTAATAAAGTTCTATTTTAAATCCAGAACTATTTAATCCCTGATTATTATTCCAGGAAGGTAGAAAATATCTACTAAAATTTATGTCTGTGTTTATTTCTATTTTTTCTTTCAACTTTATATATATATATTTGTACACACATACTATGTTGATGTCTGCCATGTAACTCAACCGGTTACAATATATATATATATAAGTAAATTACTTTTTAATGAAATTTAAACAAAACCAATTAATTCACCAATAATATAGTCTTACCAATTCTAAGATGCTAAAATAATCAACCAATTAGTTGTAATTGTTTCACAGCTTACAACCTGATCTTAAGCTGGCAGCAAGTTTGATAGCTTTGTTTAAAAATTAATTAATTTATATTAGCAGTTTAGAATTATGCATATTTGATTATACATTCATACAAATATAATTTTTAATTTAAAGAGTATGTGTGTGGATACATGTTAAAATCATCAAAACTGATATAGTAATAAACAGTGCAAAATTCATCACCAAGACTGTAATGATTTACCATCAGCTTTCATTTCTAAAAGTTACTACAGCAATAGTAACTGATGCAGAATGATTTATGTTTTGCACCATTAATACTTTTATTACCCATATTTCTGAGCATATAAAGCTTTATCATTCTATATGATTATCAAGGCATACTCATGGCATTATGAAATGTAGTTTTTTTTTTTTTAAATATTAATAAAAAATTAATGGCTTTTTTTATTTTTTGATACTCCGTGAAATAATGTTGAAAATCAGGAGTTTTATATTTTCAATGTAGAAAATGTAAATTGACTTTTGATTTTTTTTTTTATAGGCTTATAGAAAACGTAAAATTGCATTTTCATTTTGAAAAATTTATGTAAATTGCGATAACATATGTTAATGTAAATTATTTAGTTACATGAATTGTTAAAGTATAACTGTATGAAAATAGTATTTTTGTTTTATAATTATCAATGAAAATGTTTTGTTTTTTTATTAGCATTCCTATTTTATAAATTATAATCTTTTGGTGTATAATATAATTCATATTTATTAATTAATATTTTTTTCAATTTTTTTCTTTTTCTCTTTACTTTTTCTATCTAAATACTATAAATTTGGGGCTGATATAGTATGCACTCGACACCATTTTGAATTTTAAAACCACCACTGAAACATTATTTATTGCTTGGATATGTCAGCAGGGGTTTTGGGTAGGTTGTAAAATTCAAAATAGCATCAAGCACCAGTTTTCTTATCTGCAAAATTATAATGGAAAAATCATTTGTTATCAAATCATTATCTTTCTTTATTCTCAACAAGCTGTTGTTCTAATATAAAAATGAAAAAGATGTATAAAGAATTTATATAAAGACATTGAATGCTTTTGAGCAAACCAAATATTTAAAATTGTCATGGAAAATTTTAGACCTAGAATTGGAAAATGCTAAAAAAAAATTTGAAAATAAAATGAGGGAAATTGCAAACTCATGGAGTTTTGGACAAAGAAGAAATAGATATAAAAGCATCAAAACAAAGGCAGAATTATATCTTTATTAATAGACACATGCATTTCATGAATACAATAAGATTAAAATTCAACACATGAAGATCATCAAATAACAAGATATGGGTTTTTGAAAAACTATTAAAATAGCAATCATCCTTTTTATTATAAATGTATATGATCATTTTAACTCCAGAAGAAAAGAAATAAAAACTTGAAATAGAAAAAAAAATGCCTGAAATGAAAATTGCTGTGCATATAATTAAAGAATGATGAAGTGCTTGAAGAATACACAATCCCACTGATGCAGGTAGTGCAGTTTTACTCTGACATTCAATGAATTTAAGGTAGAAATTACAAATTCTTTTAAAATGTTAACGGCTATAACAAATTTCAATAATAAACATTTTATCATGGCAAAACTATGCATGCAAAACAAAAAAAATATTAAAAATAGCTTTAAATGACCCATTTAAAATAACTTAATTATTTAAATTTGTAAAATAATATTAAAAAATCAATGATTAGAAAAGCTTTTGCAGGAGAGTAAATCTCAAAAACATAAAACATCATGTTGACTGCAAAGTTATTTAAAGCAAGAAAAAGATGGCAAAAATATTAATAACAGGAATAAGGTTATGAAATATGAGAAATAATTCTACAAAAAAATCTATAAAGTAATAAAAATAAAATAAAATGAGCCATATGAGGATCTCAATTGAAATGGTACCTAGTCTATGTGAAGAGATGAATCATGCAATCAAATTTATGAAAACAGAAAACTCCAGAAAATGATAAAGTAATTACATATCTTATAAAATGATGAAAAAATAGAGAAAGGGTTAATAAAGTTATTCACAAATATGTACATGATATGTATAAGGTAATAGGAAGAATGCAATAATGATATATATTTATATATTTAAAACATCAAAATAAATCCACCTTTCTTTTATAACAGTGCCTATTTTATTTTTACTTAATCTAAGAGGACTAGTCAGCAGTTTTAGTCAGAGTAAAATATGTGTGTGTTTACATATATATATAATTTATCTTAGCAATATAAACAATGCAAAACAAAACAAACATTAACACTAAGTATAAATTTAATCCTTTTTATATCCTAATATATATATTCTAAGTATATATCCTCAAAGTCTGTACTACATTTGTATGTAATAAAGTTAAAGGCAATAAATCCTTACTATTTTATATATATTTCTCATTTTAATATTACTGTAATTATAAAAATATAGATAACTTATAAAACTTTAATCTTTTATCAATTATTAACATTTTTTATTGTTTATTATAATTTTAGTTACTAAATTTCTATTATTAATCTAAATATTAATGTATAAACTTTTACTTTATCTTCCCCACAGAGTTGTGTATATTAGTTTACACATTTAATATTTAAATTGATAATAGAAATTTCATAAATAAAATTACAATAGACACAAAAAAAAATGTTAATAAAGGAATAAAAGATTAAATTTAATAAGTAAAATTATAATAAGCAATAAAAAATGTTAATAAATGACAAAAGATTGTTTTTTTTTAAGTTAGCTATATTTTTATAAATTACAATAGCATTAATATAAAAAAAAATTCAAAATAAATTATAAAAAATAGTAAACACTTGCTATCTTTAACTTTATTATAATATAAATTTAGTGTAGATTTTGATGTTATATAATTAGTGTATGTATATAATAGAATAAAAAAAGAATTCAATCTATAATGAGATAAAATTGACTGTTTTGTTTTGTATTGTTTGTATTGATTAGATAGTTTTTGTTATATATAATCATGTATATTTATAAGTGTAATAGCTCTGAAGAAGACTGCTGGTTAGTCAAAACTTTTGGATTATTTGAATAAAAATAAAATAATTATTGTTATAATGATAAAAGAAAGATGAATTTATTTTATTGTTTTATACTTTTATCAATTCATAAAAAAGATATAATCTGAAAGGAAGAACATTTATACATTTAAAGAAGATGGAACTATCAGCTATATATATTGTAATGGATCATCATCATCATCATCATTATCAACCATTATCAATCCACTGCGGGATGAAGGTCTCTCCAAGTTTAATCCATCTTCTCCGATCTTTAGCTTCTCTTCTCCACATCATCCCTACACATTTTCTTATTTCATCCATCCATCTTACATATGGTCTCCTTCTGGGTCTTTTACAATCTCTTGGAATCCAGTTTAAAATTTCAATTGTCCATCTATTATCATCTCTTCTAGCAATATGTCCAGCCCAACTCCATTTCAATCTTTTAATTTTTTCAATGAGGTCAGTAACACCTGTTTGTTCTCTTACCCATACATTGCGTTTTCGATCTCTTCTTGTTACTCCCAACATACATCTCTCCATACTTCTTTGAGTGGTCTGAAGTCTCTGTATTGATCTTCTATTAAGTGTCCAAGTCTCAGATCCATAAGTAAGAACTGGTAAAACACATTTGTTAAAAACCTTTCTTTTCAAACACATAGGCATATTTCCTTTTAATATCAAGTTATTTCTACCAAAAGCACTCCAACCAAGTTTAATTCTATGATTAATTTCCTCTATTATGTTTCCATCTGTATTAATAATCTGACCAAAGTATTTGTAACTCTTAACTTCTTCTAATTCATCATAACCAATCTTCATTTTCATATTTGGAGCAAATCGATTAAACATTACTTTAGTCTTTTTAACATTTATCTTTAGTCCTACTTTCATCTGATAACTCCTGCAACATTTCCTGCAGCTCGGAAGCATTATTTGCAAAAACAACTACATCATCTGCGAAATCTAAATGACTTAAATAATCTCCATTTACTTACACTCCTTTAGTTTCCCATTTTAATCCACAAAATACTTCTTGCAGCACTGCTGTAAAAAGTTTTGGAGATATGGAGTCACCTTGTCTTACACCTTTCTCAATGTTGACTTTCCCAGTATCATTATGTAATCTAATTGTTGCTGTTGCATTTTTATAAATATTCTTTAAAATATGACAATATCCTGGATCTATACCTTGATGATCCAATGCTTTAATCACTGAAGAAATGTTTATAGAATCAAATGCCTTTTCATAATCTACAAATCCAAAACATAATGACAACTCATATTCATTTGTCCTTTCTATAACTTCTCTCAATACTTGAATATGATCTACTGTACTAAAACCACTTTTAAATCCAGTTGTTCTCTTGGTTGGTGAAAATCCAAGGTTCTCTGTAGACGAGTTGTAATTATCTTGGTAAAAATTTTATATAAAACTGATAAAAGGCTGATAGGTCTGTAATTTCTAATATCTTCTTTATCACCTTTTTTAAATATTAATATTATTACTGCATTCTTCCAATCATCCGGTACATCTTTATCATTTAGACATTTGGTATATAACTTTGCTAATATTTTTTCTGTTTCTTCACCTGCTTCTTTTAATATATCAATTATAATTCCATCATTACCTGGAGCCTTTCCTTTTTTCATACATTTAATTGCATTTCTCACTTCTTCATTTAAAATTCTGGGCAATTCGGAAGATGTAATAGATATAGGAGGTACTTGTTCTTTATTACTATATAATTCTTGATAAAAATCTTCTACCAATTTCATAATGTCATCCCTCTTTTTAGTAATAATTCCATCTTTTTTCCTTATTGCAGATATAAATTTCCTACCAATACCAAAATGTTGTTTTACATTCTTAAGACTTTATTTTCTTCTACAGCTTTTCTTGCTAGTTCACAGTTATACTTTCTTATATCATTTTCAACTCTTTTTCCGCACCATTTTACAAAATTCGAGATATTCAATTCTTTTTAATGCATCATTCTTGCATATCTTCATATTCCTTCTTTTCTTCATAAGTTCTCTAGACTCAGTAGAAATTTTATTAGTCAATTGCTGCTTTTTTCTACCAGCTATCTTTGTTGCAGTTTTTAAAAGTGTATCAGTTATTTTCATATTAATTTCATTCAAATCTGAATCATGTTCAAAATCTACTAATACTTGAAACCGATTTGTAAGTTCTAATTTAAATTTATTAGAATGTTTCTGAAGATTAGGAATATCAACTGTAAATATAGTTTTTCTTAATAATTTTTGTCTCTCTAGTTTTACATTAACATGTATCTTACCCCTTACTAATCGATGATCACTTCCTGTGTTAAATTTATGAAGAACATTACAATCTTGAAATATGTATTTCCTGTTAGTCAAAAATATAATCCAATTCTGCTGTACCTTCATTTGGATGCTTCCATGTCCATTTCCTTCTAACATTTTTCTCAAAAAAAGAATTCATAATATAAAGTTTTTCCTTCTCTGCAAACTCCACAAGTCTATGTCCTCTCTCATTTCTATTACCATAACCAAAATTACCTACAACACTTTCATCTTTCATTTGTTTACCAATTCTAGCATTAAAATCTCCCATAACAATTTTAAAATGTTGTTTACTCTGATCAAAAGCCTTTTGTACATCCATATAAAAATCTTCTACTACTTCATCACTGTGAGAACTTGTTGGGGCATAAACCTGAATTATCTGCATTTGATATCTGCTATTAAGTTGTATAACTAATCTTGCTACTCTGTCTGATACACCATCAATCTCCACAATATTGTTCTTCCACTTTTATTTATAATGAATCCTACTCCACTTGTATTTCCAATATTTGTGCCTTTATAATAGAGCATATGTCCACTTTTTAAATCAATTGTCTCTTCACCTTTTCTTCTAACTTCACAAAGTCCAATAATATCCCATTTAATATAAGAGAGTTCTTCTTCTAATTCTTGCAATCTTCCTTCACTTGAAAGTGATCTGCAGTTGTAAGTACCTAAATAAAAAGTCGTCATCAAATGGCAGCCTGGGTCCGCCTCCAGGATATTCTTAGCACCCTCCGCCTTCGGCCACCAACCGCTGCCTTGGTTGGTGACTTTACAGCCTCCTGGGATTAAGGGCCATGCTTTATTTTTGTCTGCCATAATTGTATAATTGGGAAAAATCTTTATCATTTACACAAACATTCATTCTGCCTTATCAGGCACTGAGAAGAAAGACCATGGTGTTTCTTGATCTTAAACTCAGAGGTAAAAAGCCAATAAACTCACCACGCTGGCTAATGCGTGTTGGTGAGCAGCCCATCCATGTTCGTATACTAATGGATATGAGGGATAATATGGGGAGTTGGAAAAACATTATCATCCCCAATGGATAAATAAAATGAATATCAAAAACAATGAATTGACAAATAATCAATAAACAAATATAGAAATGGTGATCATGTCATAAATATAGAATGAATAAATATAAATTGATAAAGTATAGAAGGAAAAAATATATAATAAGCATGAGAATCAGCAACAGCACTTAATAAAATATAAATAGTTATAATAATTATTATACTAATACAAGCTGCATTACCAGCAATACACAAAAATAATCAACAGTCATCCCTTGTAACTGGATTTAAAAGATTGAATAAGCTAATTACCTAGCCACTGCAAAACTTAGGGCATGATATACAAACAATTATTTGGATGCACATACTTAAGTGCTAAACCATCTATAATAAAAATAATGCTGGAATCCTGAAACATGCTGATCATCATCAATGTTCTGGCCATATGGTAGCATGAGAATACAGGCCTATTATAAATTAATTTCTAATCTAAAAAAAAATATACCATTACACTATCCAGAGAACTATTTGAATGACCAAACACAAGCATAAAACCCACATATAAAATAATTAACCATTATTGTTCTAGAGATAGTTGAAGATTACAAGATCATAAGAACTGTGACTATGAAAGAGACAAAGTATAAATGCATAAGCTTACTCTACCTTGATAGTTTTACTAGGATAATTTACAATTTCCTAAGATACTATGTTATTATGAAATCAAGTTACAAACATTGCAATTCATAGAATAGATAGCTGGAGGAATAAAGACATCTATATTTTTTTAACAATTGTTTAATAAATTAACTAATAAATTAAGAAATTTTTTTTTACAAAATGATATATCTATTTTTATTAACAACATATAATTTCATATAGCAAATAATATTAACTTGTTGACTGTGACTTATTAAATAAATTATTCTTTAAAAAGAATTATTTTCCTTTCAATAACTAATATTAATATTTACTAAGGCAATAAACCTAAAGCTTGTGCAGTTAAAAATACGAAGGTAGGGACCTCTACAGGTCTTAACCACAAACTTAAAAACAAAATTTACACAGATAAAAAAACTTATATCAACTAAAACTTGAAGGTTTGTGATGATTGTGTTTTACTTGTATTTTTATATTGGATAATTTTCATCATCTAGTATGAGTACTGAATGTTAAAAAAATTTAACTTTATTTAAATATTCCAAATACATTTAACTGTTAGTAATAGCACAGCAAACAATTTAGAATATGCACAATGTTTCAAGAGATATTATTCTCCTCTCTTCTTCAGGTGTTGCTGGCCTGACAAGTGACAGTACTAGCATGGGATTCAAACCTGAACCCTTAGATTCTTTAGTATTAAAATTTAAGATAAGAGACTAATCAACTGAGCCATGCTGCCAAAGACAACAGTCAGGAGAAATTTCATATACTTGTCTATAAGGTTCCTCCTAATTTCTCCATTTTTTCCTAAGAGCAAAGTTAATTAGTGGCTTTCATACATTATGTATAGTCACACTAGGTTGGCTTATGGGATTGTTTGCCATAGTCACATGAGCAGTTTCTTTAAATTTTCTTTGTGCCTTTTCTTCTCTATCCAACATTTTTGTATTTTCTCCAATGAACATGTTTATTGATACATACATGATCTGCCTTCGACACATCTGTTCGGTTTGTGTTCTTGCAAGACCGGTTTAATGAGATGGCTGGTCTCACCAATACATGTTCTTCCACATTCTCATGGTTTTTCATAGATGAAGTTTTTTCTTTTCAGTATTTCAAGTTTAGCCTTTGTAGATGTTAGAATTCCTCATAGTGTAGTATGGTTCTGGAAAACTTTTCTGATGTTATACTGATTGCAGATTTTTTACTGGATAGAGAAAAAAAGGTAGAAAAAAAAAAATTTAAAGTTGTTCACATGACAATGGCAAACAATCCCATAAGGCAACCTAGTGTGACAAAATATAATGTATGGAAACCACTAATCAATATTGTTCTTAGAAAAAAATGGAAAAATCAGGAGGGACCTCATAGATAAGTATATGAAATTTCTATTGACTTGCATTTGGTAGGGTGGCTGTTGGTTAGTTACCTTAAATTTCAATACTCAAGAATCTAAGAGTCCAGGTTTGAATCCCATGCTAGTACTGTCACTAGTCAGGCCAGCAACACCTAAAAAAGAGAATACTACCTCTCGAAACATTGTGCATATACTAACCTATTTGATGTGCTATTACTAACAATTGAATGTATTTGGAATATTTAAATAAAGTTAAATTTTTCTAAAGACATTCAAAACTCATATTAGTTGATGGAAATAGTTCAATATAAAAATACACATAAAACCTCTCTTTTTCCTTATCAAAATGAAAAGATATAATTACATTTTGGAGGGAAAACAAGATGTTTCAATTAAAAAAATATTAACAATTCCTCATTACCACTAGTTGTTGCATATCTTAAAACTCATCTAAAAATATAAATATAATTTTGCGCATTACAATATTTTAGATTACCATAATTTTGTTTTTCTTTTGAGTCCATCTTTGATAGTTGTAATTTTCAGGTATTCCCACATTGGTTTTCATCTTATAAACCTCTCCATTAAAACACATATCCAGAGTAATGTATAATTAAATTTATCCAGTTTTACAATAGAATATTTTCAGGTTTCACAAAGGCTGAATTTCTTCATTTTTCCAATTTAATAATTTATAGGACAGGCTAATACACAGAATTAATCTACTAATTTGCAGATCAGGCTAAAATATAAATTTATTTATTTTATTAGGTCAGGAAAATACACAAAAAAAGATAGTCAAGCTCTTCAATGGAGATAAGACTTATTGCAGATTACTTCAGGGCTATTCTCCTTCTACAGTTTCTTTAGTAAACATATATGATGAGAATTAATGATGTTCAACTTCTAGCTAAAATTTAGCACATAGTTTTCTTCAAATCCATTTAAAAAAACTTTTTTTTTTATTTGTAGTGACTTCAGATTACAAAACTTTCTCACTGTGCTCTTCACAGATGAATTTCTGTTTCTGTATTCAACAGCTGAATCAAGACTAACTGCTATGGTTTCTTTCAACAGGTGAATCAATAAAAACAGCTGCTACCGACTTCTTCAACAGATTAATCAAGAATGATTGTTTCTCAAAAGACAATAATGTTTAATGCTCTAACTTGTCCCCAATATTTTTGAAACAATCCTGCATCCATCCAATCACATAACCTCTCGAACATGTCCACATTAAACTTTGACCAATCAAGACCATTTTTACAAAAAGGCTGTTTAGTTATTCCCTCCTTTTTTTAAAAATTAAAAAAAAAAATCCCCTGTAATTATTTTTTCTCTTATGCCAAAAAAAATATTTTAATTACCCTTTTATTTGGCCATTACTTTTTATTCTAGAGATAGATAAAAAAAAAAAACAACTTTAATTAATTAAAACAAAATTTCTTAACAAAATGTTAATACCTTATTTTTTTCCTTTCTTTTAAAAATCTGATAAAATTTTGCCTATTTATTTCTAATCACTTTTTAAAAGTGAAACTTTTCAATAATTTATTGAAAAGAAAAAATTTTTTCTCTAAGTACTTTCTTTTAAAATTAAAACTGGTAAATAAACTTACTGAAGAGAGAGAATAAAAAAATTATTTGTTTTATTATTTTTATACTTTTTCTCTTTTTACACTATTCTTAACAAATTATAAATATTCACATTATTATTTTAAAAAATGTTTGGAATTTTCAGATTATCATTTAATTAAACAAAAAATAATAAATTAAATCAATTATTATTATTATAAAAAATATGAAAAAATTAAATATTGCAATATATTTACTAAAATCATCTATAAAAAACATTGAACTTCATGTGAGATTAAATTAAAGTCGTATATATATACTAGAATGCCTTTCTTGTTCAGGAATTGATATAGAAAAATCAAGTACTGGATATCACAGAACTAGATATGATTCATGAATCTTGAACTTCAGAATCCCTGTACTAAACCATGCAGGGCAATTAAAGATTAAAAGAAGTTCATATTTAATTACTAAGAAAAAATACACAAAACTAATGAATACAGGTTGCTGTTTTGAATTAAATTCAGAACAGTCAAAACTCTCCATACAGTAGTGTCACTCACTGCAATCAGAGTAATCAATGGATGCCAGAAGACTTGTGCATAAAATTCCTATCTAGTGCCTATTCATCCAATATCTGCAGACTAGTTTCTAGCTTGTGCCTTTTGTCACTGAGGAACCTTAGATCTGAGAGCACTGTACCTAGATCATAGGACCTAGGTGCATAATCTCAGATCCAAGGCTGTAGGATTTAGGTGCATGATCTCAGACCTAAGGCTATAAGATCTAGGTTCAGTGCTCTCAGATCCAAGGCTCCTCACTGATAAAAGCCACAAGCTAGAAACTAGTCTGGGGATATTGGATGAATAGGCACTAGATACGGATTTTATGCACAGGCCTTCTGGCATCCATTGATTACTCTGGATTACACTGAGTGGCACTACTGTATGGAGTTTTGCCTGTTTTAATAACAGTTATGAGTAAACATAAGAAATGGTGATCATGTGATGTTTAGTGGTTAAATTGAATTTATGAATTGCAAATACAAATTGACTCTAAGAACATTTCTGCAGTAATTAAAGCTTTGAAATATTATAACAAAGACACAGAATATTGTAAATTCTGAACAATATTTTACTACAGAAATAATTTGATTATATAATAATGTTAAGGAGCCTGGTATAAGTATAGTAGACCATTTTATAATGGTTTTTAAAAAATTATTTCTTGTATTTTTTTTGAGATGTACAGAAATATAAGTAAACATAGAATGAACTTTGAAATGATGTAATTATTTTAATGAATAATGCTTGATGTATGGAAAATATTAATCTATGAAAGCAGTAAAATATTAATCTATGAAAGCAGTAAAGTCAATGACTAAATGTAAATACTAAAAAGATGAAACTAATGTTTGATGAGTTTAATGAAGATTGACAATAAACATAAATAAATAACCAGTCAGATTATTATAAAAGATTAAATATAAAAGATATATTAAAAATTGAATTAAACTTAAGAGTTTTTAATAAAAATAACTTGATATTAAAAGAAAACATAACTATGTTTTTGGAAAAAAAAAAATTTAATAATTGTTTTAACTAGTATTCATTTATAGATCTGGCTTGAATCTTTAACAGAAGTATAATCATATAGTAAGATTTATGTTAGGAATAGAAAAATTTGGTACTAATAAAAATGTAACATGATAATAGTGGACAGTTGGAATTCTAAATTGGACATCAACAGACTTTAGAAAAACCAAAAAAAAAGAAAATATGTGAAAAAGAATGAAAGAAAAATGTTTTCAGGAATTATTTGAAAAAACGAAACATCAAAAGTAATAAAATAAACACACAAAAAAATCTTCACTCAGCAAAAGATTGATAAATGGTTTGGTCTTCAAATTCCTAGCAGCTCCATCTCTGAATCAATGCATGTGTTATGTAGCAACATTCACTGCAAAAATTTTAAGGTATTAATGTAGTTGGTTCATGAGATTCATGAGGGTATTTCATACTTTTGATAATTGTCATCAATGCTATGTGTCATCACAAAATCTTGCAAACCATTTGAAAGCATTCTTGCAACTCACATCACTTCAATTTAAAACAAAATTAAATGTTACTGTAGTGTTTAATCACGGGTTAAATTACAAAACACACTGTCACATTTCATGTTATAAATCATGATATAGACAAATAATATTTTAAACTTTTTATAGTAAATAGCTTTATAACATATGCATTATTTCAGATATGACACTACAGACAACTCGAGAGAAAACCAATCATCACTCATCTTTTTCCTGGCATATACTGTATATATCATCAGTATTCTCAAACTTTCTACTTATCTTAAAAATAAGGATTTGATCAAGTCTTTTCTAAACAACAAAAAGGAAATTTAAATTACTTTCTGACAAGTTCTGAATTTCATTATATTCCAAGAGCTTTAAGTATGGGACATTTGTTTCAATTTTGTTTTGTTTTTTTATTCTCTAGAAAAAAATTTTTTTTAAAAGGAATATTTTCAAAAGGGGCGAAAATATTCCTGAGAATTCAATAATTCAATCTATTTTTATTTTTTTATATGTCAAAGCGTTGCTTGGAAGGCAGCTATGCTAACCGCTAGCCACCAACGCTTGATAATTCAATCTATTTTTCTTTAAAAAAAAAATTGAATTCTCAAATCTTTTTTTAAAGACCTACATATAATCACACACTCAAGAAATTTTTTAATTATGATTTTAATTTATGTAATTATCGCTAGTTACTATTTTTTCATTAAACATAGAAGATTGAAATTATACTTTAAAAAGTTATATCATTTTAAAAATCAATTTAAGGATGTGTAATACTTATTTATATAGGTATTTATGTGTACACACATTTGTATATTGTATGTATTTCGAATATATTTGTGTATAAATATACATATTAATTAATGAATAGAGTTAAATATTTTAATGACTAAAAGCAGCAATGTTTGGGATTTATTTATATAATTATTGTTTATCATCTCCATTATCAATTTTTCAAATTTTCTTTGTAATTTATATTCAAAAGAGAAAGGAAAACAACGGCTGTCTTTATAATTATAGTTTTATGATTATAGATGCATAGGTAACGGATAAAATAGTCTAATATCCTGCTAAGGTATACAGGAATGATGATCAGATTGGCTAATTGCAAAATGGTGAGAGACAGAGAAGTTTTCATTTTTTTTAAATCAACTATTCACATTATCTGGATATCTACTTACTGCCTCCTATTGGACAATTAGCAAGATTGTCTAGGAATCAGCTACTTGAAATAAAAAAAAAAATCCAAGTCTTATTGGAACCTGAAAAAAATTTAAATTATTGTCCAACCAGGAGTTGAATCCTAATAAATAAAAATGACTCAAATGTGCTACCACCAAACTATAAGGCAGTGTATAACTAAATGACAATAAACTCAGTGGCTAAAATAGCTCAGTTTTTTGTCTCACAAACAATAAAAAAAAAAAAAAAAGTTTCACTCCACTCAATCAATATTGTAAATATAGGGAATTTGAACTCAGACTTTAAAACACCTTTCAACTATCCACACTATCTCATACAACTGATATGACGACACACATGTAGAAAAAATAAATAATCACCAATATCAATATTTTGTGCTAAACCAGTACTCATCAGTTGGTCCAGATTATCATCTCCCACACATATATATAATCAGTACTCAGTTTATATTAAGAGAGCAATTCTTCATACTTTAATGAACATGCTTCAATCTACCCCAACCTCCAACTTTTCAGCCATTCCATACCATTGAAAATCTGATGATGGAAAGTCCAAATCTCACGCTGTCAATATTATTGCCATGCCCATGTTGACCTCAAGTCACTCTGACCTCTCATTATAGGACCTTATCCATTTAAATGCATAGAAGAGAGATGGACAGGATGAAAGCTTTATGTGTAAATATTTGAAATACATGCACTCTTCACATACCTCGAGCTTAATTGTAAATGTAGGAGATTTGAACTCAGACTTTCAAGCACCCTTCAATTATCCACACTATCTCATACAAACTGATACACATGACCATACACATGTAGAAAAGATAAATAATCACCAATAAACGTATTTTCTGCAAAACCAGCACTCATCAATTGGTCCAGAATATCATCTTCCACACATATATATAATCAGTGCCCAGTTTATATTAAGATAGCAAATCTTTATATTTTAATGGACAGGCTTCAATCTACTCCAATCTCCAACTTTTCAGCCACATGAGGGGTCAGAGCAACTTGAGGTCAACATGGGTATGGCAATAATATTGGCATCAGCACGGGATTTGGGCTCTCCATCATCAGACTTTCAATGGTATGGATGGCTTAAAAGTTGCAGGTTGGAGTAGATTGAAGTCTGTCCATTAAAGTATGAAGATTTGCTATCTTAATATAAACTGAGCACTGATTATATATATATATGTATGGGAGATAATCTGGACCAACTGATGAGTGCTGGTTTAGCACGAAATATGCATATTGGTAATTATTTATCTTTTCTACATGTGTATATTCATGTGTATCAGTTGTATGATAGTGTGGATAGGTGAAGCGTGCTTGAAAGTCTGAGTTCAAATCCCCTATATCTACAATTAAGCTCCAGGAATGTGAAAGTGCCTGTATTTCAAACATTTTCAATCAATATTGATAAATTAATCAAATAAACTATGCAATCTGAAACCTAGTAAGACTTTCCAGATTGGTTGTACTTCAAAGAGCTAATACATTTAAAAATAGCCATAGATTAGATGAAACAGTCTATAGAAGTTATCAAAAATATTAATAATTATCACTACAAAGCATAAAACAATAAAAAAAAAAACTATAGTATTATATTACCATTTTAGTAAAAAAGTTTATTCTGATGATTGTTTGGTCATTTTATCTTATTGTCATAATCATTAATCTTCTTTCATGCATCCTACACTTTTGCTTACTTTCAAAAATAAATGAAAGACATCTGTTTCAAACCAGCAAAATGGCAGTAGAAACTAATAGTCTCAAGCCAGATGCAAACTAAAAATAATATTTTCACAATTCCAGGGAAATAGCTGAATTAGTTTAATTTTTGAGGTGAATTTTATAGAATGTTTTTACTCTGAATATAAATATATAATTGTACACATTGCACATCTGAAAATTTCCTTATAAATACAGGCATGTATATTAATATAGTTTTTGTTAAATTTATAAAATTTAAAGATTTTTTTTTTTTTAAAATAAGACTGTAAAAAAATATTAAATATATATTTATGCAGAATATCATTTGAATAGTTAATTTTATGATTTATTTTTCACAAGTTTTTTAAAAAGGTAAAAAAAAACTAAAAATCAATAGAACATATCCAAAATGTATAAATTATAACACTTAATTATTCTATCTAATCTATATGCTGAGTTTATTTACAGATTGACAACTTACAAATAAAAAACACTGCTGCTAATTAGAAGACAAACGTAATGTTTTATCTAGAATAAATTGATAACAAAACTGTCATTATTTATATTTAATTTAAAAATAAAAAGCCACTATATCAAGATTCATTTTAAGGAACAATATATATATATATCATCATCCATTATTTTCAATCATTATTGATCCAAGTTTAATCAATTTCTCCAATCTACAGTCTCTTCTCCACATCGTACAACTAAACGCCTTTATTTCATTCATCCATTTCATTCTCCTATGATCTAGTTTAAAATGTCAAGTGTCCATTAGCCCAGTTTTAATTCGGTTTCTTAATTCTTTCTATAATGTCAATGATATTTATTGTTCCTCACCCTCAACACACACCTTTCATTTAAAATCTCAGTAAGGCTCTTCTGTTAAATCTCAAATAATAAATAAAAACTGGTAAAATACATAAATTAAAATTTTCTCTTTTAAATACATTGGAATATTTCCTTTAATATTAAATTATTTCTTCCAAAAATACTCTGTACAATTTCATTCTATGATTAATTTCACTCATAACTTGATCTAAGTGTAATTATTAAATTCTTCTAATTCATCATAACCAATCTTCATTTTCTTCTGAAAAAATTCACTGGGCATTATTTTGGATTTTGTTATATTTATCTTTAATCCTATTTTCTTATTTTCATTTGGTAACTTTTGCAATATTTCCTGAAAATCTAAAGCATTACTTACAAAGAAACAACCACATAATTACAAAATTTAAATGTATTAAATAACCTCTATTTTCTTTTACTCCCTTAGTTTTTCATTTTAATTCATAAGCAATCATAAACCTTTTTCAATGTTAATCTTCTTCAGATCATTATGTAATGAGATTAGTGCTATTGCATTTAATATTCATCAGAATATAACAGTACCCTAAATGTATAGCTAGTTGGTCAAAAACTTTAAATGCTGTTGGCAATAATAATCAAATACCTTTTCAAAATTTACAAATCCAAAGGATAATGTCAACTAATATTCGGTTCATCTTTTCTATAGCTTTTCTCAATATTTGGATAAAATCTACTATGCTAAAATCATTTTTAAATCCATATATATATATATAATCGAAATTACCCTAAATTCTCAACTCGACCAGACTAATCAAAAAATATAAACTCTAAAACACAACCAATAGTTTCACTGCCACAAGCAGACTTCTCAAGTGTAAAGAATTGCAAAATAACATATTTAAACTAAAGATTGCCCACAATTCCACTTACATCCCAGACACTCTTAATATTAACTCTTTCAGCTTCAAGCCGCCATATTGAACTTTTTAAAATACTGGCCTGACACACAATTTTCACAATAACTTCAGTTTTAATTATGTTAGAGCAAAAACAATTACATTGCTAGAAACTAGAAACATTAAGGAAAACAATAAACATAAAATAAATAGTGATAACTATATAAAAATAAGGAAAAAAAGAAATTCTCACATCCGAAATACTTATTATTTTATTGTTTGTTCCTAATATGATAAGTAACATTAACTAAAATTGAAAATACATCTTCAGTGATAATTTCTTTGCATTCCTCACAAAACTATCTTTCTAAACATGTATAACATGTCTTACCTGAGATAATCCACAGCTTCACAATCTCCAAAAGAAGTCGGATATGACTTTTTCATTTTTATCTTGTACCCCAAATGTTCTAAATGTCAAAGGCGTCTATAAAGAAAAAGATTCATCCTAATAAAAGATACAAAAGAAATCATCATAGCAATTGGCTTCTTGTCTGTCTAAAACTAGAAATTGTAGGCTACTGTCTATATCACTATGATAAAATAAGTTTCATCTCTTCATTTTATATTTTTTGTGTACATCAGTGATGTTTATATTCTTTATGGACACCAGTTATGTGTATATTCTTTATGCACACAAGTGATTCTTATATTATTTATGCACAAAAGTGATGTTTATATTCTTTATGCATAGAAGTGATGCTATCTTATTATATTTATTGTACTACATAGATATAATTTATTTGCATATAGTGTATTTGTTAGCTATTGACTTGAAAATAATGTTATGAAACATATACCAAAACGAAAGCATGAATCACGTATATATAATTTATTTGCATACAGATCATTTGTTACCTATAGACTTGAAAAACGTAAACAAGAATCGGAATTATGACAAATTACTTATAAACCATATTATATTATATACATAAACATAATTAATGATTTTCGTAATAAATTATACTTTTTGAAAAACATTATTTTTATAAGTGTAGAACGTTAAAAGTTACATTAGATATTAATTATATATGAACGTAAATAACTAACACACACAAATTACAAACTAAAAATAATTAATAAAAAGTATAATTTATATAAAAATATATTATGCTTTTACTAAAAAAATAAAAAAAAAATTTTTAAATGTTACTTACAAAATTACATTCAACCGCTTCTGTCAGCCATTTTTTAATAGTACCGGAGATATGTCATCTGTAACCCCGTAAATTATTTTTGTCTTTTATCGCTCCGTGATAAGTACAAAAATTATTAAAAAAAGACAAAAGAATTAAATACTGTGGTTGATTAAAACTGCTGCCAAAAATTTAAATTTTAACCGATTTTTTTGAAATAAACATTTTCTGAAAGCTACGTCATGAAGCTTCCTAACAATCGTATTTTCATCTGCGTCACATTTATACCTTTTACGTCAGCAAAGAAAGAAAATAAAACATCATCTGAACGTCACCTGATGCGCACTCGCAGCGCTCAAAGGGCTTTAAAAGAACTTTTAAATAAGTTAATAGCTTCAGAATCATGAATTTTTATTAATGAAGATTTTTTAATTCGTCATTTTATTTCTCTCAAAGAAAACAACCTTATCTGCATCAAAATTAATAATATGCCTGTATCTTTTTCATGGACATACAAAGCAAAACTAAGATATTTATTTATAACTCTACTTTTATGTACTTTTATTCTTTCATTTAAGCTCAAATTACTCTGATCTATATATATCTTCTTACAAAAACAAGGGATAATATACACTACTCCAGCAATAGTCTTTGAATCAAAAATTTCCTTTATATTATTTAATAAATTATTCAAAATAATACCCCTTTTCCAAGCAATTTTCTTATTTCCAAACAAATTACAATTTTATATACAATTTTATAAGAAGACAATTTGAATGGCAAAGAAATAAAATCATATTTATCTTTATTTTTTACATCATTACTAATTATTACTATTAAATAAAATACTTTTAACAAATTTATCAGCGTAGCCAACACTCAAATAATCATATAATAATCAATTGACGAAACACTTCATTACTTTTACAATGCTTTATTATCACCTTTCCTTCAGTTAACAGTTTCGATTGCCCCAGCAATCTTCTTCAGAACCTTATATCTCCTAATCTCACTGTTAAAATCAACTTTTTTGTTGATTGTAACAGTGAGATTAGGAGATATAAGGTTCTGAAGAAGATTGCTGGGGCAATTTGTTGATTGTAACAGTGAGATTAGGGGAATTGAAACTGTTAACTGAAGGAAAGGGTGGATAATAAAGCATTGTAAAAGTAATAAAGTGTTTCGTCAATTGATTATTATATGGTATACATTTGACAATGCAATAGGAAATAGTAGTTATTATACTCAAATAATCTTTATAAAATTGACTTTTTTCAAACAAAGCTACCCCCATTAGAATTACTTAATCACTTATTTCTATAACAATAATTTCTTAAAGCAGCTACTTATGAGATATAGATTGATAACTATCAGGTTTAGTTATAGACTTTAACTCTTTAATCTTAATATAATGACTACACCCCAAACAATCATTCTTTACATATTTTACAGAAGGATCAAAACAATTAAATTCATTTACCGACTCTTTCAATTTATCATTCTCAACTACAAATAAACAATCATCAACATATCTAACAAATAACTTTAGTTATAAACAATCCTTTTTAATAATAATTTCCTCTTCCACAACCTATCAACACACGTGCTAATTCAAATCATCCCTCCTTAAGACTAAACCTATGACATCAAAAATGGATGTGATTAATGTCAGAGAAGTGGGGAAGGAATTGTGACTAATAGTCCATGAGAAAGGGAGAATCATTTCATGAAAGTATGCACGTTTTATCGTATATATTGATAAAAATTGTAAGTACGAAATATGTACAAAATAGAAAATTGTACAAAAATAGAAAACCACATGTATTTACCTTATATAGTGATTTTTTATACTGTGGACTCGGTGAGTAATGTGTTAATGCAATTTTTTATGAATATACTTTCTATACTTGAGATATCAATATTTGGAAATTTAAGCATTTGAGATTTCCAATATTTGGAATATTTAAACAGTTGGTCAGTAAATGCCTGGATAACAATGCTCTAGATAAAAACCACTAATGATCTAGCTTAAATTCAGTTAGATATAATATTTCTTCTCACAGGATTATGAAATTAATGTCAAATTCCTGACAAATACTCTCTACTCTTATCTTAGGAGTTCAATTTGCAAAAAAAAAATTACATTGGTATATATTTTCAGTTGTAGGCTATTTAAATTCAAAAATATAATGATAACAAATATTATTGATTTTATTTTGTTCCATCTCTGTGTAAACAGATCACAGAGGCATTACTCTCCACACAGTAGAGCCACTCGGTTCAAGGCTCCTCACTGATGAAATCCACAAGCTAGAAACTAGTCTGGGGATATTGGACGAGTAAGCACTAGAAAGGAATTTTATGCACAAACTTTCCTGCATCCACTGATTACTCTGGCTTGCAACTAAGTAGCCCTACTGTATGGAGAGTTTTGCCTCTGAGAAAACAAGCAGAAAAAATAATAATCATGTGATGTTTGATGATATAAACAGATAATGCAAACATATTGGTTAATTACAGAAGACTTGTTTTTTTTCTATATTCACTAAATGATGATTATTTAGCAACAGAAAATATTTCAAAAATAAAACTATCCAAAAAAAAATCATTATTCAATAACTCTCTAACGATAAACAAAGAGCCAAAATATGATATATATATATTTGAAATATAATTTCTTACCTTTTCTATTATTTGATGAATTATCTTTTGCTCTAAATCACCCATTCGACAAGTTATCATCAGCCTCTCAAGAGAAAAACAAGATTGAATAATATCTAAAAACTTGGTGTTAATATCTAAATATTTTTGATCCAGTCTAAAAAAAAAAAAGAATTATACACATAAAATTATCAAATGTTACAATAACTTACCAATTATTTATTTTAAAAAATAATAATAATTTTATTTATATTAATAACCTGAAGCATTATTGATCTGAATTTATTCCAGTTTCTTTGATCCACAGTTTCTCTTCTCTATATTACTCCAGAAAAATTCTTTAGACTTCATATATTCTTTCCTTTTACGTCTATTACAATTTCCTGGCAGCCGGTTTACGACTTCAACAGTTCATCTATTGCCATCTCTTCTACCTTCAGTCCAGTCCTGATACAATTTATTCTCTTAAATCTTTCATCAATTTAATCTATCATCATTGTGTTTACTCTTAACATAAATTTCTCCCTAATTTGCTGCAATGTTTGACATATCTGTATTACTCTTTTATTAAGCAATCCAGTCTTGGTAAAAGAGTAAAAATTATATTAAAAACTGACAAGGAAAAAAAAAGATCAATAATCTTACATTACCAATTATTACTTAATGCTTTCAAAAATTTAGTCTACTGATGAAAATAGCACTTCAAGAGTTTAAGATTCTGAATCAATTCTATATACAGGATATGTAAGTTTCAATTGGTCAGTTGAATGAGTCTTATGATATGTTTGTTAATACAACATAGAGTCAAAATCTGGATCTAGAATTGCCTATTTTCTATGCAAGAAAGATTTATGTAACAACTGGACAGAATGCTATCAAATGAAAGTTCAAATACAAGAAATGACGATATGAAACTACGATCTATTGATTTGTACTGCCAAAATCCACTACTTAGTCACTGCAATAAATCATGAAGATGTGCATTAATATAATACTTTGGAGTAAATCTTGCATATTAGAAGATAGTACTCCACACTCACATTTCATAAATTTAATCAAGATCTATTTTTGAAATTCATTTCTCTTTATCTCTTATAACATACTTGTTCATAATTATTATTATTTATTCTATGATTAATTTGTTTGTCAATGAATGTATGTTTCTGTGATTCTATTTTAAGGATTTAAGCTGTATTGACATTGGAGAAGAAGTTTGAGTTTTCTACCTGTGTTCTATCATGTTGAATTATGATGTAAAATAAATGCACATATGTAGGAAACAGGACAAAAAAATATCGATGCTCTTTAATTGTGTTAACAGTGAAGATATACAACTAAATCAATCAAATTACACCTAAACGTTCACTTGAAGAACAAATGAACAATTCAAGTCTTCTTAGTTATATTATGAAGTAATTTAATTTATTCAAAAATGTATATAACACAGAAAAGCCAAAACTGAAAAACAATGAAACTAGCAATAAAATAAATTTATCATCATAATAATAAATACATCCATGAGAAGCCCTGAAAAGCCAAATAGATGATATATCATTCTAGAAAAATATCATTTGCAGGATTACAAAAATTGATGTCAATATGAAAACACCTAATAATAAGAATTTTTAAAAAAATGTCATTTCTCTAATAGTGTTCCATTTCCATAGATATTTCCAAGTCATTTTGTTAAATATTAAACTAAAAAAAAGCTAGTTTATTTATATGCCATTGTTTAATGAAAAGACAATGCTTAACAAATCACAAAAATCTTATGAAGAGTAGTGAAATCCTGACTTTATGTTGCTATTAACATAAAATAAGAGCAAAAGTTACAATCTTCACAAAAACTAACGCATATAAAAATTTAAAAGGAGTTTAAAAATTTTATGAGTATTTCCAGAGGCAATGTTATTAAAGCCCATTCTTATTAGTAAAGCAACATAAAAAACTTAACCAAGGAATTAAGTAATGACTATATTATTATTTATAAAGAAGTTAGTAATGGGTAGTCAATAGAGTGCAAGATGTAAATCCTGACCAGAATGCACTATTTAAGATTATACATTGTCAATTAATATAACAGCCATACCTTTGAAATGTAAAAAGCATTATAAAACATTTATAGGATTTATAATTTAGGTGTTAACTCTTTAGATAATTAGCCAATCATAGCCAAAAAATAAATAAGCTCAAATAAAAACAAATCACTATATACAATCAAAAAAAAATGGTGAAAAAATTGGCATAAAATCAGTTGGAAAAAATGACACATATACAATAAAAATGCCAAAATCTCATGCTAACTTTAAAATTAATTTTAATTTCAATAACATCTAAGCTTTTTCTTAAGTTTTTCAAAAAGTCAAAGCTCTTCAAAGTTTAAAATATATTAGATTTTGCAACTAAATTTAATATTCATTTAGAATTTAATAATAGTTTATCATGTAAAAGTTTGTGTTAACAGTGCTCTATATGTAATTATACATTGTATTATTGCTATTATATAATTTTAATTATTAAATGTTTTTAGAAAAACTCAAAATTTAATTAAACTTTTTGTATATATCACAATATTTTAAGAGATATTATTTCCCCCTCTTCTTCAGGAGTTGCTGGTCTGACTAGTGATATTACTAGCATGGAAATTGAACAAGGGACTTTTAGTTTGTCAAACTGACCACTTAACAATAGGCTACAATCAATAGAAATTTTATGTTTATCTGTGAAGAGCCTGCTGAAATTCTTAAGATCAATATTAATGATAAATGCAAATAATCTTAATAAATTTGCAGGTATGATAATTTATGTTTGGACACCATTCATTAATCTTGTTCTTAAGAAAAATTGCAAAAATCAGGACCCATGTAGATAAGATATAAAATTTCTATTGATTATTAATTTTGAAAGAATAATCTAGTTGGTTAAAGTATCACCTTAAATTCAGTATTTAGGAATGTAAAGGTTCCTGATACGATTCCCATGCTAACATTGTTACTAGTCAAGGAAGTGTAGAAGAGAACATAATGATACCATTTGACATAATGTTATATAAAAGGTAGAAATCAAGGAATAAATGATACGTTTTAAACAAACCCAAGAGTAATAGCACTTAAGCAGTAAATGTTTAGGTTAATTTAAAATACACTCATCTGACTGACTTAGTTCCAGTTAACTTTCCAATTTCTTAATGTAAAAGGTTACTGTACAACCCCTAGAGAATACTTCAATTGTTTATTAATAGTACTTACAAATTATAACTTGTCTATTTCATATATTACATATATTATATATTTGATATTTGTTTGTTTTTATTTCTTTTTAGTTCACAGTTTTAAAAATGAGTGAAATAGATCTGCTCCAGAAACTAAAACATCATTTGTTTCAAAAACAATTTGCATTAAATAGTCAGACTGATTTAAGATACCCTCCTCTGGCCATTGCATAGTTAAATCTCCACATAAGATTGTGGATCATCAATAAGAAATGGCCAAGTTATTAAAGATACCAAGGAAGTTCAATTATTTATTAATTGTAATTGGAAATTATCACTTTATTATTACATATGTGTGTCAAAAAGGTTTTTACCTATGAAAGATATGAAGATAGTGGTTGCTCATTATGACATTCATTTTTTGACTGAATCTTATATACATATAGTATTAGGATTCGGTAGCTAGTTAGCATTACTACTAATGTCTCAGCCAATACCAATATCTACTGATCCATTACAATGATAAATAAAATTCAGCAGAAATGTTAATACTATAAGCAAACTCACAGATGACAGAATTTTAAAAAATGTATTCATATATATGTGAAAATTTGGAAATTTTTTCAGGTTCCAACTGACTTATGAGTGTTCTTTGAGATAGTCAAAACCATAATCAAAACAACCAACTAATCAATAAATAAATATCTAATTATTCTTAGAGTGAAAATAAACAAATAAATAACTCTCATTGTCCTGGTCTTTTATTAATCTGGTAAGTATTGTCTTTTCCCTTCACTATTACCCTTGTAAGTTTGAAAAGACCTATGCTCTGTAGAGGATTATTTAAAGGGTTCTTTTACATTTTAACGTACCTACCTGTTTTACAATAAACTATTATTAAATAAAAATTTACAATAATTATAGTACTTCCAACTAGACATAAACTCTAGAAAAGTTGACATTATCCAAGTACTATTTATATCAATGTGCTGACCTCATTGTTGAAAAGCCCAGGATATGTAAAATTATATTTACATCTGTAATCTCAGTTTTTACAGAGGTGGTTAATAAATAAACAAACTCATTCAATATGCCTAATAATTAAACTTCATGAGATAGTATTTATTTCTATTTAATTTAACAGTTCTAAATTAATAGCAATGTTAAATATGTTGTTAATAATATTTCCAACCCCATATACATATTGAAAATGAGTAATATCTTCCAAGCATTTATATATTAATGCACTCTGTCTTTGTAAACATGAAATGAACATTAATGTTTGCAATTATGGTTCTTATAGAAATGGCTAGTCTGACAATTGACATAAGAATGAACTTCTAATTGACATCAGATGTAAACAAAATCTCATTCTACACGGGTAATAATCAAACTTCTTAAAATGAAGTTCATTTCTATTCATATAAACAATTCTTGAGAAATAATAACAAAATTATTAAAAATTCCTTTAAGAGAATTAGCTGAAGAGGTTCAAAAAGTTGTCATTGCTTTGAATGACTACATGAAGGCACAGTATCATATTTGCATAATAGGGACCAAATGTAAAAGATGATGTAAGCAAATTAGAGTTCATATTATAATTTTCTGTTAGCCTATCTACTTTCTGTCTGGTGTTACAAAAAAAATAACAACTTGCATTACAAGCAATGTTTCGTAAAGATTGCAAAATATAATTAATTTCCAATCCTCTCATTCAACAGCAACATAGAACTGCTTTATTCCTTCAAGAGTCAATTCTTTTTTAATCAACTAAAATTCTAACTGAATCTCTCATAAATATTTTGGTTACTTTTAATAGTAGCAAATAAAAGTATAATCTAACTCTTTGCTGGAAATTGAATAAATACATCATAAATCTAATCTTTGCTGATCAAATAAACAGAAATAAATTTTCTCATGAAGTTTAATTATTGGCTGTATGCAAATAAGCTATTTGTACATCTAACATCTCTACATCTCTAGAAAAAAATACGACTGCTGACATAAATGATTATTTTGCATTTGCAATTAAAAAATGTTATCACATCTGATATTTATATATGTGATTTAAAACACATTTATTATTAATTATACATTTGATGCAATCTACAATAGTTGTTAAAAAGACTAGAAATGGATTCTATCCTGGGAAATTTAATTATTAGCTGTATTGAATGATGTTTTGCTTACATCAGTGGCTTTTCGACAATGAGAGTTGTGCTTGGTAAATGCTATTATTTCCAGTGTTTAAATAAACATTTTTTTAATTAAGATAATATCACATAAATATGACTGATGAAATATGAAGACATATTAAAACAACAGTAAACTGAAAGTAATGATAGATAATAACAAGAAAACAATGAGTTACCTAAAATCTTTTAAATTTTTCATTTCTTGAAAAGCTTCTTTTAATTTAACTCCAAAACACATATGAACTGGAGAACCAAAATGATCTAACCGAAGACTCTTTAAATTAGAACAGCCTTTGGCAATATTTACTAAAGAACTACCATGGAGAACTCCAGTAACTCCCACTAGTGTCAATTTTTCAAGTTTCTTCCAGTTTCCAATAACTGCAATATCTTCATCATGTACATGTTGAAGGCACTCACTGAAAGCAAAAAAAATGTATATGTAAGTTACTGCTAACAATAAATTTTAATGCAATATACAAAAATGATCTTTTTTTTCACAATAATTTATACCCATGATACACAAATCTCAATATGTAGTCATACACCTTATCCACTAACATATTTCAATATTAGATAATATATCAGATACATCAAATCCCAATAGTCTCACACAGTAAATAATTTCTGAAACCAATCTAGTAGAAAATCAGTATTTGATTATTTGCATTACTCTACAACAGAGCCATCTCTTGTAAGCCAGATAAATCAATATCAAATTTTCCAGGCTAGTTTCTGACTATTGCACAACTACCTAGTGCCTATACTGATTAAATAAACTTATAATAACTATCTCTCAAATAAAATTAATAGAATAAATTATTGCTCCTAAAATTAATGTTCAAAGTAAACTGCTAAACTCATATGATACTTTATTAAATATTGATTCCTGATTAAGAAGAATTTGTGTATGCATCTAAGTAATCACATATATACATGAACAGCAATGACTATATATAAAAAAATTTGTTATACTTTAGAAAGTAAAAAAAACAGTGATTTTTTTTTTATAGTTCTTAATATGGTTGTATAACATTGTATTAATAATACCCTAATTATACATAATATTATCATAATTCATGTTTATAAGCATAGAAATGCATAAAGTATGCACAGGTAACTGTAAATTAAGTTTTAATTTGAATTATAGTTTCTAGATTTATTAATCTAATTATATTTGATGTGATCAATGTAGATTTGCAGGGGTAAAAAAAGATGTAGGCATCTACAATTTTCTATCAGAAGCTGATTCAAATTATAACTGCTGGACACAGCCAGAAAGTTGGATAATATGCTAGATTTATAACATCGTCAGTTTTTACAAAATAATCTTATAAATAAATGCTTCATGTTCATCTCCATAAAAACTAAATCAACTTAACGTAAAAGAATAGCATGATAAGTTTTTTGTAAATAATGAAATAGAATGAAAATAGCTTTCTTTAAAAAGGAATACTGCACTAACTAACGTTAACTAACGAAAACATGAATGTAAAAGCATTCCTCCCTTATCATAT